>JACEGR010007483.1:0-48847 GCA_014170235.1 Listronotus bonariensis
AACACGCTTTTATTAACTTGGGTTGTAACTATCTATCAATCTGGCTGGCTATGTAACGGAATCTTTGAGCCTAATTTTAACCAACTTCCAGCTATTCGATTTCTTTGAACTTTCGCACACGCATGCTGGGTGAACATGATCGGTGCGAATAATCTACCGGTAAACAGTGTCCACGCCAATCTTTTTTTGGATGCTCATGGAAAAAAATTCCATTATATTATAAACAAACACCTAGGCGCCATGCCATCTGCTGGCAACACTTCAAACTTTGCCACTAAACAGAAGTAGCAGGTACAGTTTTTACATTTGGTTAGTTGCGCCATTGGTGCTCAATTTTTATGAACAATGTGCATCAATAAGTTCTTGTTACACAATTGGGCCAGTTGCACCATTGGGTGCCATTTATGAATAATAACAGTTAATAAATGCCGTTAACACGCTTTTTTACTAACTTGGGTTTAGCGTAACTATCTCGGCTATGTAACGGAATCACGGACTCCTGCTTTGAGCCACTTGCAGCTGCCCGATTTCTTTGAAACTTTGCACACGTATTAAGGAAACATGACCGGTCGCATTGTTCTGCACATAGTCCCGCCATCTGTCTTGGATATCGCCAGAAATTCCATTGCTATAAAACAACGCCCTAGGCCGCCATCTGCCGGGCAACATTTTCAAGCTTTTGCTTTATTAAATGAAGAAGAAATTTTTTAGTATGGCCGCTACATTGTAACTTAGTCCAAACATTGCCTGGATTGCCATCTGTTGGCAAAATTTCAAACTTTGCTACTTAATGAAGAAGAACTGTTTTAGTCGAGTTGCACGTCTGTTTGGAGCATTTTGGGCCAAAATCTGCCACCCTTGTTCACTAAAAAATTCTTCTGCCTTTGTTCAAGAGTAGCGCAGAAACTAAAAAATGAAAAACTACCGAATAGTTTAAAAAACGCAAAAACTTATACTTTTTTTATATGCAACCGAACTAAAAATTAGAAAATAATTTTTCCACTAAAAGAAAAATATTGTCATTTCATAGTAAAAAAGCGTGGGTGATAAATATATTAAATGTTTATAATTATTATATATTTGCAGATAATCTATAGATGGGGAAAAAGTCATATGAAAAAATAGTAAAATGCACCCCCACGCTTTTTACTATGAAATGACAATATTTTTTTTAATGAAAAATTATTTTTCTAATTTTTGAGTTCGAGCTTGCATATAACTGCGTGTTTTTATAAATGACCTAAGGTGCCCCAAATTAGCTCTATTTCGTTTTCAAATGGCTACCGTGTATTTGCATAAACACTTTTAGTTTTGAATTTATTTGTGTTATGTTTTTCTCTATTGTTTTATTGAATGTCACAAATTCTTTTTGTATTAACAGTGGATTCAAATTTGGAAATATTAAAATTACAACAAAGTGAAACTTTAAATTGATCAAAGTCGATTCTAAATATTTATGTATATTAATGTTTGCTTGTTACATGATGGCAACATTAATTATTTATAAAATTTTCCCCACCGGAGAAAAATGTTAACCGGCCAAACCTGTCGCTTCTGGGCTTTATAGAAGACGATTATTTTTTAAAAATGTATGCCGTATATTTTAGAAGTTCCTTTTACACTATAAATACCCCGTATAAATACTAAAAGTTAATTTATCAACATATAATAAACTATCACTTACCCTTTCTATGTGCAAATATAAAATCTTCTAAACCGATTTGACCACCGAGCAGTTTTTTCATGTCTGGCTTAAAAGTGTTCAGCGTGCAGAACAAAATCTGAAATAAAAATAACAGAATGAAGTAAAAGTTTTTCGTAAAAGTAAAATTAATGGTAAGTTTACTCCGGTTCTCACGAACAATAATTATTGTTTATAGTAAACTTTGTACTCAAGTACTTAATTTACCAAAAAAAAACGTTTTTAGGAAATTCTATTGAAATTTGAATGTATTATGCAAGGTTACTTTTTTACATTTTGTATGGTTTTGTCACGATTTTAAGAAAAAAAATAATAACAATGTGTCACCGTACTCTTTAGGAGGCTTCTAGACTAGACCTTCACCATATAGTACAAAATGTAACAAGTTTTTATATATATATTTTTCTAAAGCCCATCTACAACTAAAAAGTACTTGGTGTCAGAGCCGTACGCACGGGGGCAAATGGGGGCAATTACTCCCCCAGGAGCCTAAAAATACTTTTTAAAGATGAATCGTTTGCTGAAGGTGGCGCCCAAACCGCTTTGTTTACTTATAAAAAGAACAGTTTTAAAATGTAAATTCGGTGCTCTATGATAGGAAAAAGAATCGCAAAAAGTTTAAAGCAAATAAATCGGTAGGCTTGTCTTCGCGGCCGCCTTTGCTAACTTTCTTTATGATATGCCGCTCGATGCAGTTAGCTATCGGCGCGTCGCTGTAAAGGATAGCGGCGCCTTTCTATAAAAAGTCCGATTGCAGGCGGCCTTTTTTCTTTTTTTTTTTTGTATTATTTTTAAAGGGTACTGAATTTGCTCTAGAAAATGTTGTCACTATACCTAAAGTATTTTTTTGGTTGTCGCCTTTTGCCTCCTCCTCCCTCAAAATTCACTTTCTGCGTACGACCCTGTTTGGTATAATGAAAGAATTTTTGATAAATGATAAACGGGAAGGTGACGGTTAAAAAAAGGTTTTGTCACATTAGAATAAATTTTCATAAACGACAAAAATGTCTAACGATTTACCATTTGTCTGTATGGTTTTAACTATATTTTACCCATAAAATAGCAGTGTACAATTTTGTTTTTTTTATGTGAAGTTTTTACAAAGACAGAGGTAAAAATAACCTTTAAAATAATATCAAAATATCAATATGTGATTTTTGTGACAAAACCTTCCCAATATTAGTTAGTACTCCTAAAAATAATTGCAATATTGAAATTAAATAGATACAGGGCATTTCTAAATTTAGTCCAAATATTTAGGAGCTTATTTTTAAGGTCCTATAAATTGGAAACAAAAACCCCTTCAAGCTGCAGTCATCGTAAGTTGGGTAAAAAAATCATTTACTTCAAAACAAACATTTCCCCATCAAATCTCACAAAATTTACACATCCCTATCAGTTTAGGGAGGTTACATGTATTGTTTGTTTTAAAAAACATCCAATTTTACAGGAAGAAGCAACAATTTATTAAATTTTCTATAAATGGACTAAAGCCTGTTAATGACCAAAATTTTAAAGGAACGATCATTTTTTTATTATTTATTGCTGCACCAGCATGACAACCATAGAAAAATCCAAATATTTCGTTTCCTTTATTTTTGTCATAAAAACAAACGATTTTTGGGGAAATTTTGTTTGCTTAGTGGGCTGTGTAAAATTTAAAAATGACCCATCTTACTTCAATAACTTCATATTACTAAAAACGCTTGCTTCTATTTAAATAAATGTAATTTTAATATTTAATATATGGGTATACCACTTATGAAGAAAAATATGCTGTCACTGCTCTTTAAATTGTTTGGTTTGCATGTTTTGCATACGCATTTGGTCCCAGAAAAAGTTCGTTGCACCGCATGTCCGGCGGATAACCCGATATTTTTAAAATCAAAAATAAATGCCATAGTGTGCTGCATTGTCGGTAATCGAGTATTATTAATAAGCGACTATCAGCGTCACGTTTTGTTATCATAACTGCGGCCTCAGTCGACCGAATTTCGCAAAAGGAGTGGTTGGCTTTATATGTGTGTCCGTCGGACAACCAATAAACAGTAAGTATTTAACTTTTTTATTTAATTATGGTATTTAAGATTGTAATGATCTAAATTTTACTGCAAGAACAAAAGGCAAAAATCAAATATGTTCTATCAGATAGTTCAAGGTTTATAAAATTCAAACAATGTCCGTCGGATGACCAGTCTCTTGGAAGACCAGTCACTGAGTAACTGAGGTAAGTTATTAATATTTTTAATAAATCATGGTGTTTTAGATAGTATTTGATCTAAATTTACTGTAAGCATAAAAACAAATATTATCTATGATCTATCGGAAAATTTAAAAATTTCTGATAACCGACCAGCTTAATTGTCCTTAGGATATGGTAATATGTCTTAATAAGTGACAAAAATAGTTGGCTCTGTTGGTAGTGACCCTGCTTTTTGATCCTAGTTGTTTTGGGTTCAAATTACATAATATGTGTACATGAACCGTACCTAATGTTGGTTTTTCTGGTATTATTGTTGAAACTGGTTAAAGTGCTCTGCTCATTGCAGATTACAATAATTAAGGAAGTAATTACCTATAATTTAAAATAAATAAATATTACAAAAAAAAAAAAGTTTATAAAGATAATGAAAATTTTAGAACCGGCACAAAAACTGTTGATTGACTCATATACAGGGTGTTTCTAAACAAATGCGAGAAATTTAAGAAGGTTATTTTTCATCAAAAATAAGAAAAAATCTTCATATGAACATATGTCCTAAACGTCTTAGTTTTTGAGATACAGGGTGTTAAAAGTTTTCAAAAAACAAAAAATTTCTGAAAACACTTGTTTTAGTTAAAACTTTATACTGGATATAAACCTTATTTACATCAGTATTTATTATTTTTGTTACATAATTACTAATTAAAAATTATAAAAGAAAAAGATCCCGCAATGCTTCTTTATGGTAAAAATATGCAGTTAAGTGAATTTTATTTTTTATTTCTTAAACTTAACAAAATGCGGAAAAAATTAGGAGACATAAAAGCAGTACTTTTTATTTGCTTAATCTAAAAAGAGCACAGAAATTTTACACACATTTACACAGTCAGTGGCGTACCGTTTTTTTGTTGGAAATATTCCTTCAGTTGCCTATTGAGACGCCACTGGACTCTACTAAACGTAATTAAGTTAATGATAAATTACCCCCTTAATGTCATTTATATTATTGCCAAATTAAAACAAAATTAAGTAAAGAATACTTAGTTAAAAAAAAAAGATTTTTTTTTGAAATTTTAACACATTGTAATTCAAAAACTAAGACGTTTAGGACATATGTTCAGTTTGAGATTTTTTATTTTTTGATGGAAAATCACATCACAAAATTTATGGCATTTGTTTCTGAAACACTCTGTTTATTTTTATTTTACCGCTTAAAAAGACTCACATAAAAGTTCTGTATGTGTATGTACAAGGTTTTCATTTATATTTTGACACCCACTTTTGACTATAGGCAAAAGGATAGAAAAAAACTTCCTATATAAAAGTTTTATACTTATTTATCTATTATCTTTTGAGTATAAAAAAATAACAAATGAACATCAGAAACTTGAGAAACATGAAAGAGTAAACATTTTTTAAATTTAACAAACTAGTATATTATGTCACCAAAAAAAAAAGGTTTTTTAAAAAGCTTTACAAATTTACCACATTTAATATATCTATTTTTAATAGTTTTCGAAACATAACAACTTATTATGTAAAAAATAGTAAATATAATTATTTCTATTATACGTACCTATGGCACTAAGGTAAGACCGTAGATGTAATGGATATTATACCCAGATTTAAATGGCCATATTTTTGAAAAAAATTAAAGATAGATATCAAATGTGGTATTTTTGTAAAGGTTTTTAAAAATATCTTTTAATGGTGACATAATATACAGGGTGTCCCATTTAAAAAAAGGTTTACTTCTACATTTATCATGAGTTTTCGATGTTCGTTTCTTTTTTATGCTCAAAAGATAATAAATGAAAAAGTATCAAACTTTTCTAAAAGACATTTTTTTCTGTCCCTTCTTACTTATAGTTAAAAGTGGGTGGCAAAATATAAATGAAAACCCTGTACCTATGGGTTCGAAACGGCTCCGTTCTCATAATACGCGATATTCAAACTTTTCGGGTTTTATTAAGTTATTTTAAATTTACGATAGCCTGCTTAAATATTAAGATTACTGATGGTACACGCCAATGTGTCCTTAAAGGTCATAGTTACACAAAAGCAGCACACAAAAATAAATGAATGATTTTTTCATCTAAATGCTCGTACACGTTAATTTTTTATTTATTTGCTGTTCGGACATGACAGCCAAGCATACAGGGTTACGCAAGTAGTAGTTACATATCACTACCAATGTTTTTCTTATCGAACATTATTTCATCTTTGAATTTGTTAAAGTATTCTGAATACATTTTGACATACCAATACCTAAAATCAGCAGGTACTGAGAAATTGCGGTTCAATTTCTGAAAACACAACAATTTATGCAACTTATTTATGTAACGTTCTTACTGGGGTTGCCTTGGTTTTTTATCCATGGCTACAATGATATTGTCATTGAATTGACAGGTCAGAAAAATCTTAGCCAACCGGACAACAGAATGTCTCGTTTTTTATGGAACTTGGATAAAAAATAACAAAATTTAAGAAAAAAATGGTATTTTGTTTATAGGGCAACATATACGGGCTACAATCAAACTTTCCAAGTGTAAATAATCATCGCCAATCAAAGAAATCCACCTTTGGAAACATGTAAAATAATTACAGTATACAAATAGAGACTTTACAAAATAGTTTAATATTAAATTGAAATTGGAAAATATTTGGACACACAAACGAAATTGTCTGTCTTTTCATTATGTTACAGAATGTTGTTAAGAAAATTAAGAGACAGATTCTGCATCAAAAAATATAAATAAAAGTTTATAAATATAAACATAAGACCGGCAATGCATTGTTTCCCAGATACAGGCTGCTAACCTTAAAAACTCGTTTTTTGTTAAATCCCTAAGTAACCCTAATCTGATTTGAATAAAATTTGGCACTTTTATTTGTAAATTAAAAAGCTTATTTAGATTATTTAAATATTTAGAAGTTAATTAAAGTTACCCATTTCCGTGTCTTGAGCGGTACATCAACAATATTTCTTGATAAAAATTTAAATTTAAGCATAGAATTTTTTAGCTTAAATATATATTGTGTTTCAGAATTTAGTTTCTTGTGGTTTATTTTATAGGTATCTATAATTATTATTTTTCACGACCGTTAAGAAAATGCGTGCCTTTAATCGTTACCATGAAGATAAAGTCACTTCATTCTTAGTGCAACTGACGTAAAGTGTTAAAAAATTAACTTTAACACTTCGAAGCTTTTTTCACACTTTAAATTAGTGTTTTGTTTCTATGACTACTATAATAAACTTAATATCAAATTATGCAATGTAACAGTAAACGCGACATCAACTAAACCAAACGGGCCAAGAACCTTTATTTCGTCATTATTTCTTTTAGTTCATGGGTCACTAGTTTTAAAATTTGACAGTTTGCGAATAAATTTAATAGAAATTATTTAAAAATTTATAGTAATAACGAATTTAAATGACTAAGAAATTAAAAAGGAATGTATACTGTTTTAGTATTATTTCTACAAAAAGTAAGCTATTCATGCAATTTTCTAAATTTAACTCACGGCATAGTTGCGAAATGGATAATTGTCTTTTTAAAGAAAGGAAGGCTATGATTTTTGTTGCAATATTATGGCTGTGCAGCAAAAAATTAAAATTAATAAGGAAAAATAAATAAAACATGTATAAAATGGTATTTTGGGAAATATCTATACAGTCGTGGAAAAATATATATGTAAAGTATCTTTTTTATTATTCATGAGATTGCCGCACTCTGCCTAACGGCTCGTGCTGTCAAACTTCTCATTCTTAAAAAAGTATCGCTTTATTCACTTGTTACATAAATTACTATTTCAGTATCCAGTCTAGGAGTATGAAGTTAAATAAATTTTATTATTTTCAAAAACTTATCAGGATAAAAAAATAACGAAGTTTAACTAGAGTGAGTTTGTTGACACGGGACTTAAATACTTAAATATTTGGGGGAAGAAAAGACCTCCGCGGGCAGCAGGTTCCACATTTTAGAAACTCTAGGTATAAAAAACCAACAAAGTGGGAAGTTCGGGGCTTGTCTAGTTGGACCGTATAGGGATGCATACACGCGGAACCACGAGTTTCTGTTAGGAACCGTGAGTGGAGGAACTATACTGGACAATTCTTCAGAGCAAAAGCCGTGGAAGTTCCTATAAAAAGCGAAAAATCCCCCACAGCCCGACGATGGGCAAGAGAAGAAACCTTTCTGTAAGTGAAGGATTATTACTGAGACGAACAGCTCTTCTTTGAATAGAATAAAGAATGCTTAGGGTTGTAGGGGACGCCATGTCCCAGATATGAAAACAATATTTCAAGGGAGGTCGGATTTGGGAGACATATAAAGTGTATAAATTAGAAAGGGAAAAATACTTTTTGGCTAGAAAGAGAAATCCAAGCTTTTTAAAGCCGCCGTGGCTATACATACAATGTGTTTATGCCAGTTAAGGTTACCTACTTTCAAATGTGACGCCCACAAGATTGAAGGTGTCTTTGATCCGTAAATCTTGGCCGCTCATAAGTAGAGGATGAGTATTTGATGACTCTTTAGCGACAAGGAACATAATTGTGTTTTGGATGCATTAAAATGAACGAGATTTTGGCGCCCCAATCCAATATTAAATTAAGATCCTGCGAAAGAGATATCTGCATCGCTCTGCGTTTGTTTTCCAAATCAGGTTTAATGATGGGTTTAAGAACCTGAAAACTGGAGTGAAGGGTACTAGCGTCGGCGAAACCAAAGAATACCAATCCATAGAACCCCACAAGTGAGATTTCAGTGTACCCTAAAAATTTTTAGTACCTACATGCGACCAACACATGGCGAAAGTAGTACGATGTCGCTTTGCTAATACGATTACCATCAGAAATTAATAGCAGTCGCTGACGAGCAGTCGCCCCGATCAGTTAGAGTGAGGGATATACGCAAAATTTAATAAAAATAAAATCCCCGATAAATGGTAGTATCCATAAGATTATTAAATTTATGATTTCAGAATAGGATATATCGATGGGTTTTTGACAAAACATCGTAAGCGACATTCGTCAGTTTTACGGGAAACGTTTTTTTTTTTTTTCATTGGTTTTATTTCAGATAAAGATATCTTCTATATTGGTTCGGCGGTTCATTTAATTAAGGGTAGTTATTTGGGTACATGCCAAAAAAATAAATTAATAGTACCAAAAAAACAAAAAAAATAAAGCAAGTAAATGGAGAACTAAAAATCGACGTTTTGATGGCAAGTCAGCCACCGTTGTCAAGATAAATTAAATAAAAATAAAAAAATTAAAAATTAACCATTATTTAGGTTTAGAATTTTAAAATTTTTAGCTTTTTTTCAGGAGATTCTGAAAATTTTGAGATTAAATGTTAAATATGTTTGTTTTGTAATTCAAATTAAGAAGAAATCTAAAATAAAAACATTCACATCTCGGTTTTTCTTTAAAAATAACGCGATGGGAAGAAAAAATCGTTTCCCGTAAAATTGGCGAATGTCGCTTACGATGTTTTGTAAAAACGCATCGATATATCTTATTCTGAAATAATAAATTTAATAATCCAATGGATACTGGGTCCATTTATCGGGGATTTTATTTTTATTAAATTTTGCGTATATTCTCACTCTAACTGATCGGGACGACCGCTCGTCAGCGACTGCTATCAATTTCTGATGGTAATCGTATTAGCAAAGTGACATCGTACTACTTTCGCCATCTGTTGGTCGCGGTAGGTACTAAAAATTTTTAGGGTACGCTGAAATCTCACTTGTGGGGTTCTATGTATTGGCATTCTTTGGCGAAACTATGAATGGAATTAGTTGTGGACGAGAGAAGGTGGTTGAGAAACAATGTTGGTGCTATAACTGAGCCCTGAGGCACTTTAGCATTAACTTGGTGAAAGCTTGAAGAATGGCCGTCCACAATAACTGATATACGTCGATCAGATAGATAACTAGAGGGCCAAGTACAGAGTTTAGTTGAAAGACCATAGGAGAGAAGTTTATTAAGAAGTGCGGCATGCCAGACCTGGTCAAAAGCTTTGGATAAATAAAGAGCAACGATCTGGGACTCACCTAAAAACTCAAGAGACTTATTCCAGCAGTGTGATACGAAGGAAAGAAGATCTGCTGTAGATCTTTTGTGTTGAAATCCATACTGTCTGTCATGCAAAATTTTGTGTTTTTCTACATACTTAAGAATATGTGAATTAATTAATTTTTCCATTACTTTACAAAGAACTGAGATAATTGGTCTATAATTAGATGGAAGGGATTTAGATCCCTTGATCTCCGGAAAGATATCTGTGTCGTAAGAAATTCGAAAGAGCAGAGTTAAAATTGGTGCAAGTTCTGGAGCACATTTTTTTTAAACGACTGCTGGTATGCCGTTCAGCCCAGACGATTTTTTGGTGTTACGGGAAGAAAGAATACGCTTAATGTGTTTTACCTTAAAAATAATATCGGACATTTTATGAGAAACTGGAGTAACCACTGGAACTGGATGATTTACGGGAGGGTTGAATTGGCAGCAAATTGTTTAGCAAATAATTCTGCCTTTCCTTTAGCGGTAGAAATAATTTCATCTTCCAAAGTTAGTGGTGGAAAAGAACTGGTACAAAAATTCCTACATATGTTTTTCGCAAAGGACCAGAAAGATTTGCTGCCATTTGAGCAAGAAAGAACTTTGTTTTTAATTAATTGTCGAAGGAGTGTTTAGCTTCAGAAATTGTTTGATTGTAGTAGTTTCTTGCTTCAATGCTGGCCTGTCGGTTTTCTGAACTAGGATCCTGTCGAAACTTCTTGTGAGCCTCAACTTTTAAAATTCTAGCTTTAACACAAGATTTGGATAACCAGGGTTTATAATTAGATTGTTTGGGGTTCTTCATGGTGTGTGGAATATAGGTTTTAATGCCCAATTGAATTAATTCAGTTATTTGATTGCAAATTTCAGAAGGATCACGAGAATAAAATCAGATGGAATTCCAGGGGTAAGTGGCGAAGAAGTCCCTTAAGCCATCCCAGTCGGCTGAGTTGTAGTGCCATACGATGCGTGGTGGCATGCATTCATTTACCTCGGGATGTGCAGGGTAAGATATAGTAACTAAGCCATGATCTGAGTGACCTAGGGGAGCTGTGACAGATGTTTGATAGAGTTCGGGGTTGGTGGTAAGAAAGAGATCTAGGGGATTTGAACTATGATTTGGGACTCTAGGAAAGTAGGTGGGTTCCATAATAAGGTTGGTAAGAGAGTTACTGACTGTGAAGATTACGGCTGCTCTGCCTTGGGGGTCAGTTTTTGAAGAACCCAGCCAATCCTTATTATAGACATTCAAGTCGCCAAGCACGATTACTTCAGCCGATGGAAACTGAGAAATTATGCTATGGATCTTTGTTGAAAAAAAATTAAAGAATTCGACATAGGAATTATTAGATCGGGACCGGTACAAACAGCAGATAAATTTAGTTGAAAAACTAAGGGAAAGTTTGAGCTAAAGGATATCGGTCCTACGCGATTCAAGATTGGAAACTTGAGCTCAAGCCAGATCGCTGCGGACGTAAGCACATACGCCACCATGTGGGCGAAAAGACAAAATAAGTTCGTAGCCTGGGAAGAGAAGGTGGCTGGTTGAAGATTTAGAACTTATTTGTGTTTCCGTTAGAAACAGTATGTGGGGCTTAGATGACTGAAAGTGATGGTGAACGGAGTTTATATTGGTGTTAAGCCCACATATACCTATTTGCAAAAGAAATTAAACTTCTCGATGAAGGCCTCCCGGATGCACCCCTCGCCCGGAGATCCGAATGGGGGGTATTTTACCTCCGGAACATTTTACTTCCGGGTGTGTCGCCATCATTTGTATATAGTTTTTCCCCTTCAAAAGTGAAAAAAAAGGAAAAAGAAAAACTGACTCACACACCCAGAACCCGAAACGTTCGTTAAGACTTCACGGGTTCTTTAAAGGGTAAGTGGGGTGGTACCTTCTCAGGCGAGGAAAGCTCCTCTATCACCTACCAGAAATCTTTGTTTAGATACCTCTGGAAACGCCACTCGGCTAAAGTTTTTTTTATATACAGACTGTCTACGGATGGGGTTAACAAGAGGACAAATGAACCAAAATTTAAATTTTTCGCAAAAAGTCATTTTTCATTAAAATTTTTATAAAAAAATGGGATTCACGAAGAAAAAATGTTGATTTTGTATACAGGGTTCGCAAAAACTTAAAAAACATGATTTTTCTACAAGAATAAACAACCTTTATTTTTCATTTTTAGGCACAATATCATTTATTTTTTTTTTTAATGGCATTTTAAATAAATTTATTTAAGTGAAAGGGATATCAAAAAGATTCATAAAACTGATTTTAAAGTTTTCAAAAATTAATTATTTTCAATTTTTTTAATTAAGTGACCTAAAAAAACTTTTATAATTTCCTTTTTAAACACCTGCGTTTTCCTAATTTCAACAAAACACATTTTTCAGTACACGCCAGTTTTCGTCAAATTATGGATTTAAATAAAATTTTATATTATTGTTTTTATCGATTACAAACATGATTCTAAATAAACTTTTCTAATGACATTTTCCTAAAAATAAAAAATACAGATAGTTTACTCTTGGAGAAAAATCATGTTTTTAGGTTTTTGCGAACCCTGGATACAAAATTAACATTTTCTCTTCGTGAATCCTATTTTTTTACAAGCAAAATTTTTTATGAAGAATGACTTTTTATTTTGAAAAATTAAATTTTTGGCCCATTTGTCCTTTTGTTAACTCCATCCCTGGACAGTCTGTATAAATAGCTCTTTTACCGAAATTAAAAACAAAAGTTTTTTATGTCCGGTTTTTTTCTGCAACTTACTGGCAATCCAATGTGTTTTCAGAAATTGGACCATCAATTTCTTAGTACCTGTTGACTTTAGGTATAGAGTATGCCTTACAAAATGTATTCAGAACACTATGAAAAATTCAAAAATAAAATAGTGTACAGGGGTTTCATAAAAAAAAACATTATTAGTGGTATGTAGCTACTAATTGCGTCACTCTGTATGCTTGCATGTCATGTTCGAAAACAGGTAACTAAAAACAAAAATTGACGTGTCCGAGCGTTTCGCTATAAAATCATTAATTTAATTTTAATCGAATTTATTTCAGATTTTTGGCTCTTACTGTATTCAAAATTTTAAAAAATACACTTCAGGCAAAAATTATTGCACCCGCTTAATTTTTTCCATAATCTTCAATATCAAAATGCGGAACGAGCGACAAAAAGACACAATCTCCGTCTTCGGCAGCGTTCGACATTTGTTTCTCTTCTACTTGAGTGAGCGTGCAGTGAAAAGTGAATGTGGTGTTAATGGTTTACATATCAGCGATAATTGCGGCGATAAAGGTAATGAGTCTTTCGACGTTATCACGTTCAACTATCGTCAGTAAACGGACTTTGCAGACAATCGATTTTTTTACTGTTAACAATACATCCTATAGGGTAAACTGTGTAAGGCTTTCACGGCCATCGTCTGCTAAACTTTTGTTTTTTGGGCTATTAGGGTACTAAATAGCCCAATATATAAAAATATTAGCAAAAACAAAAAAACGCCCTGTATCTGGGAAAACATGCATTTCCGGCCCCATGTTTATTATAAACTTTTCTTTCTATTTTCTGATGTAGATTTTCTTAAATTTTCGTAAACATCCTATATATTTCTTTGGAAGATGCAAATTTATTAGTTAAGTTATTGTATTTAACGTTGAAACGAAAAAAATCTTTTAATAATTGTATTCTAATATGTTGTTTTTTAAATATGATATTTTTCTTCAACGGAACCTTGAATGCGCTACTGAACAAAAATGCCAAAGTAAAAAACACGTTTGCTTTTGGAGATTTCACCCAGTATTTTATTTCGTTTTCTTTACCTTAAAACCTTTTCTAATCTCTTTAATGTTTCTCATGAAAATACCTTTATCAGAAAGAAAACTCAATTTTAGTTGATTACGTTACAAGCTTGTCGGTCTGAATATTAAGTGAAGGTTAGTAAGGGTATAAACAGGATTTTAAAAAAAAATGTCTGTAATATAACGCAAAAACGTTACATGTGTGTATTTACATATGTAATGTACATGTAGGGAAACGGATAAACCCTTCATTTTAATATAATCAGAAATAAATTGAAATTTTGGATATCAATTCTTTATTGGTGGCTTTTTATGGGTATTTTGCGGGTTCTTTTGTACTTCGTTTATTTAAAATGAGAATATACATGTATGTTTTTTATGTTTATAGTACATAGGGGATATATCTGTCTAATAATATATCCGTTATAAAAAATTATGGGCCAGTGGTCTCTATTATTTTCAATTTGTTTCAAAACACCTTCTGTGCCAGCTAGATTCTTGGATTTAGTTTTTGTTAAACACTCGCAAGTAGCGATTAAACATCAGTCCACCATTAATAGACAATGGGCAGATTAAACAAAGCTAAGAAAATGCTTTCACTTAGCAAAGGCAGCAAGCAAAGGATATACAAAATTTTGTAATAAATTAATCAAATACTACAAAAATATTCATTGCTTAACTTTTACTATTACTAATAAGATCAAAAAACTGTACATCTTTCATCCCTAAATGTGGCTATAATTTTCACCATGATTTCCAATTAGTATGTTTCACTGATTTCCGCCAATACTTTTTTCTTAGTCGAGGCGAGGAGGAATTTTTTAGGACAGGACGGATCGGAATGCGGTTTTTTGCATTCGCTTCCAAAACTATTTGTAAATTTGTAGCTTATACAAATCGGAAGTTGCAGTGCTGCAGCTAAAAACGTCTTCAAGAAATGCTTTTTTGAAATGTCCTTTGAAAAATGTAATACCTTTGTACATAAGACTCAGAACTGGCCCAACTGGGTTTTTTGGGGGTATTTAAGGTTGCTGATCACGATTATTATGTTTAAATTGACGCCCCGAACACCTGGAGCTTAGGAACGCCGACGAACGTCATCTTCGTGGAACCCCCACTTGCAAAAATGCAGGGAAGGAGAGAGAAACTCAGCGCCCGGGGTATTTTTGAGTCGTTGAATCCAAATATGGCATCAGCAGACACCCCATAGACACCTGGTGCGCCCTAACCTGAACGCGGACGTCATATTCGAGAACGTTTCTCGCAAGAGTGCCAATAACAAGCCGAATATTATTATTGGGGTATTTTGTTTAATATTAAATCCGAATGTCGAAAACGACTTCTCGAACACCTGGTGCACCTGAACCTAGCACTAAACGTCATCTCCGTGGCTTCTTTTCTGTCAGAATCAAAAAAACGAACCGAAAATTGTTATGGGGTATTCTTTGGGGCACGAATACAAAATTTCACGTCAAAACGATTCTTCGAGCACGTGGTGTACCGCAACCTCACCCTTAACGTCGTCTGCGAAGGTTTTACAGACACAATTGCAACACACTTACCAAAATCGTCTTATAATTTCATTCATTCATTCATGTGTAACTTTTTTGGGGCTCTTTCTTTTTCTTTTTTTTCTTGTGCCCCAAAGAACGGATTCAGTACCACGGCTTGTTATTGGCACTCTTGAAAGAAAAATTCTCGAAGATAACGTCCGCACTTAGGTTAGGTGCACCAGGGTATCTGCAGATGCCATATTAGGATTCAACGACCCAAAAAACCCCGAACCCGCGTGGCACCCGGGCGGCGCTCGCTTGGGGCGGCAAAATTTACCCAAACATATAAAAATATAAATATCAAAAAAATAAAATTAAAACGCCAAGCAGGCAAAGTGCAAAAAAAAAAATAACTGGCCAAATAGTTTCTGTTAAGAAGATAGCGCGGCCTTTACCTGAGATGTATAATAGACATTAGTATAATAAAAACAATAGTACCAAAATTGTGCGTAGCTGGCGCTGACCGCAGGGCCGTATTATCCATTAGGCTGACTAGGCTACAGCCTATGGAGCCATAAAAAATAGGCGCCAGATAGGGGAGTAATAGGCGCTAGACAGGGAGGTCTTGAAAAAGCTTAGGTTCAATGGGATTTTTTGGTGACTAATTTCTCTATGAATAAGGTGCTTTGAAATGAAATAGGCAAATAGGGCAAATAGGCGTGAAAAGGAGGGTATGACCTTTTTTTTGCTCTTGAAATTTTTTTTTGCTGGAAAATAGGCGCTCCGGGAATTCTAGCCTAGGGCGCCTCAAACAGTTAATACGGCCTTGGCTGACCGATGCTATTACCTGCAACGGTAGGCGGCGGCGCGGCGGTAGAAATTTTCCGATATTTTCAGGGATTTTCCAAAACTATTGTAAAATTAATATTTCGGGCCAAAATCTATACGTGTTCTCTGCGAATTTAATGACAAGTTGCCTATTAGTGTGTTCTTTATTTATTTATTTCTGTTTTACATTATACAGCGTGTCTTCGGAAGTTCATAACAAATGGAAAACTTTTTTATTATTAATTTTACGAAAAAAGTGTCTTTTTATAAAAAGTCCTGCTTGATGAGAAAATACATTTCCACAAAATATTTGAAGGTTCGATGTACAGGGTGGCTTAAAAATTACTTATTTCCAAATTAAAGTATTTTTTTCTAACTACGGTACCAAACTTTAAAGGGTGATTTGTTATGTCATTTTATGAAGAAAAGTTCCTATAAACATATGTCCGGAGTTGCTTCGTTTCTGAAAAACAGTTAAATATTTGAAAGGTCTGTTTGTTTTTAAATATCTTAAATTGGAAGCCAGATACAAAAATTGTACTTTATTACAAAGTTGTATTTTTAGTTGCTTTAAAGAAAAATATATAAAAACTGCATAAAAAGCCAGTGGCGTACATTTTTCTCTCAATATTATTGGCTGTTGTGCCCACTGTACGCCACTGGCGTTTTATGTAGTTTTTAAATTTTTTTCCTTTAAAGCAACTAAAAATACAACTTTCTAGTAAAGTAATTTTTTTGTATCTGGCTTCGTATTTAAGATATTTTAATACAAACAGACCTGTGTGTGTTTTTATTATTTTTTTCGGTAAAAGTAGCGAATAGGGTTTTCTACCGTTTTTAAGATTTTAAAAAAAGTGATACTTACTGATTTTAGACCCTTTTCTTAATACAATACCAGCGGCGCTGATTCAAAATATCCCGTTTTTAATTAATTATAACTAAAAACTTGTAGGACCGGGGACTAAATAGGGGTGCTGGGCGGGGTAAATTAAGTAAAATGAGTGAATATTTGCCAAGATCACATACAGAAATAAGTTAAAATCATTTTTTTCTGAATATTTTTGTTAAAAAATGGAGAAATTTGGAAAAAAACTTAATTAAGGTTTTATAACCTTTTCAAAAAAGGTAAAAGAAACGTCATTTATTGCAAGTAAAATATGAATAGCCTTTGCAACATCGAAGACATATTTTTTTTTATTCCCTAACTAAGCCAATTTAAAAATAAAAAGGTGTTGCTAACCAAAACTAACCTTACCATAACTTCGGACATGTTTAATTTTAATTAAATAAAAATCCTTTAAATATACAAATCGGATGCGTTAAGTTGAATAGATAAGCCGTGGTTGCCAAATGTTCATATTAAAAATGAAGAACTTTTGAAAAATTCAAATTTTTGTTTTTTACAAAAAATACAAAATATTGTATAACAGCGCTATTATCTTATAATTAAGAACAAATAGGACATAAAATAGGCCAAAATATTTTTAAAAATCATAAAAACAACCCTAAATGGCATAATTACCATTTTCCCTAATTTGCGATGTTTTCTTATACACGTTTTCCAAAACTGCTAATGAGGCGGCAAATTAGGTTCTTGTACACCGGCTGAAAAACTCTAGGCTCGGCCCTGAGTTTCTTTCCTTCCCTGCATGAATTTTGATAGAGTCTTACGAAGTCGACGTTCATCGGCGTTCCTAAACTCCATGTGTTTGGAGGGTTCAATTTAAAACATCATTATCGTGATCAGCAATCTTAAGAGCCTCCAAATACTCGATTTGGACCAGTTCTGAATCCTATGTACAAAGTTATAACATTTTTTAAAGGATGTCTCAAAAAGCATTTCTTGAAGACCTTTTTGGCTGAAGCACTGCTACTTCCGGTTTGTGTAAGGTACAAAATGAGAACAAATTTTACAAATAATTTTGGAACCGAATGCAAAAAACCGCATTCCGATCTGCTCTGTCCTAAAAAATTCGAACTTTTGCCCTTTAAATTGCTTTATTGCCTCGACTATTAATCGTTTTTTAAACATTCACTATTTACATATATTGCTATGATGGTTTATTTATTTAGATTACAAGAACTATTATTCATCTTGCCAAGATTTAATCCACTTTAATTTAAAAATATCTAAGTTTTATCTAAAAACACCACTTTTTCTAATTGTAAGTTAATATATTCTATAATAATAATAATAATAATAATAATTATAATGTCTGGCCATCAGGACAATGCCTATCATTGTTCTTGGTGCTACCGAACACGAACAATCCAAGCAAGACGGTACTGCCAGCGAGCTTGAAGGGGTTGCAGGTACCAACAGCAACCTACGAGAGGCCTTGAATCGGTACGGTAGCCTATGTAATACCGGTAACCGCCGCGGCTCTGTGGGGTGACATCCCGCAGAGTCACAGATATCTCGCATTGTCCCTATAAACAATGATGAGCAAGCTCCCAATAATCCACCCCGTTCGGATAGGGGTGCAGGGCAGGTTGGAGGAGCAACCGGACGGACGCCCTTAAACGACCTTGGCAATGGACATGGACGCCTCACGTGGACGAACGAACTTAGGGACGATCTGATGGATGCATATTCCCTCAGCGAACCCACCATTAGGGGCTACATGGCACGGATGCACGCCACATGGTGTGCTAAACACCCAGAACTAAGTCATCCTCCCAACAACGTTTGAGAGACTATGTAGCCTATCTTAACCGATCTGGATATGTCAGAACACCAAGACAACAGGAGCCACCTCAGGACCTGGATAATCAGGATCTGGAACAAAACCAGCCTGCGGAAAATATGGTAATTGAGATTGCCCCCGAAAACGCCAACAACGAACTAACAGAGAGGCTTACTAACATCAACATCAAGTCTCACATAAAATCCCAAGATATCGCACAAGCAAACAACGCTCTTCGGGACTTACTTTCGGAACAAACGGATATTTTGGCACTTAACAACGCTGTTTATGAAGCTGCGAAACAACTTGTTCCTAACAACCGCTCAGATAGCTTTCACCAGGCACTTCGGAAGACCGAACGCAGAATTCAGCAAATTGCCAAAAAATAGATCTAACGCGGCAAGAGGCATCGCGCATTCAAAGTGTAATGGATTATATATCAGCCAACAGGCCTTTTACGGCAAAAATCAGAAAAATAGCTTTAAGGCTCCGCCAAAAACACCATACACTTAACAGAATCACGCTTCAGGTCATCAAACAGCGTTGCCTAGACCGAATACGATCGTTGGGTGTTATTAACAACAGCTTAAAGAAAAAGGCTAGAGGGATAAGAGATACAAATAAATTTGTGACTAAACCTTCTAGCTTATTCGCAGATCCAGCACCAACGGTTGAAAATCTGCCACAAGCAAAAGTTGTGAAACAGTTCTGGAAGGATGTCTACAAGGACTCAAAGCCGTTACGACGGGACACTCCTGCTTTAAACACCTGAAAAAGCCCTAGATGGTGCAAGGAATTATTCTGCACCGGGTCCGGATGGCATTAATAACTACTGGTGGAAGAAATTCCCCAGTACACATCCGCATTTGGCCAGAATCTTTGATTCGTGGCTTAATGGAGACACACCAATTCCTGAATGGGTTGTAGAAGGCCGAACTATAATAATACCAAAAAGGGTTATTCAACACAGCCAAAATACTATAGACCGATCACCTGCCTCAATACCAGCTACAAGGCTATTACTAGAATTTTGTATTCTAGAATATTTAGCGCAATAGATCCTATTTTTTCTGATATAGGGGAGCAGCGAGGAGGAAAAATAGGAATTAATGGTTGCAAGGAAAATCTCTTAATCGATAGATGCACAAGACTCAATCCAATACAAACGCAACCTTAGTATGGCATGGATTGATTACAAAAAACTTTTGACACAACATCTCATGAATTAATATTGCATCTGCCTAAAGATTTCAAGGTTCCTCTTAGCCTAATTCGTTGCATCGAACAGCTGCTGCCGCTCTGGAAATCTAAATTCTCCATAACATCTAGAGCACAAAAAATCATTACTGATCCCATTACATTAAAACAGGGCGTATTTCAGAGCAACTCACTAAATCCTCTATTGTTCTGTATATCGCTGCTTCCTGTGTCCTGAATTACTACGGCATCGATGAAACAGCAATACTGCCGTTTGCTCCCGGCGACATTGAGGCAGTAGTGGAAAATAACAACTGTCGCATATACTGGAACTATGCGTTCCCAACCGTGAATAAACCCGACATCGTTCTCCTTGATAAGACAAATCACACCATGTATGTAATAGAATTCTCCGCACCTACGGAAACTAACAGTGATATAAAAGAACGGGAGAAACGAGCCAAATATCAAGATCTTCTTGGCGAACTTCGGAGACTCTATCCAGAGTATACCGTGCGATTGGTTGTCCTGATAATTGGCATTTTAGGAGGCATGAAGGATAACGTATTAAGGGAGTTGAGGTACATTCCAGCATGTCAAAATACACCCGAACAACTGGTGCTGAAGATGCAGAAATCTGTTGTCCTTGGATTCCTTGTCTGCTAAGGCAAATGAATTTGGCCGAAGATCACTGACCGAGAGGACGCGAGGAGTGGTTTTCGATATGGATGGCCTTCTGCACGGCGCCCTATGGGGTCGGAGCCATGGGATACGTCGTGTCGAATCATTTAGAGAATAATAATAATAATAATAATAATAATACGTCCTTAAAAATCAAACACGTTGACTTATAGAATTTAAAAGTATACACAAATATCTTTACTGAAGTGTTATTTACGAGAATAATGAAAACCTAAGCATTTATTTAACTTGGTAAAGCGTCAATTTTTAAAATACATCGTTCCTTTAAAAGAATCCTTTAAAATCGCTGTATTTTAGTCTATGTAGATGTAAGATCGCCCTTTTTTATATATAACCTTTTGCACCATTCTTAAACTAACTTAAAGAGCTTTGACTACTTATTCTTGTATAATTACAGGACATCGTTTATCTTCTTTTTGTTGTCGAAATAAATATTAAGACTGGCTTGGAGATAAAGAAATTAACAGAAAGACTGTATATTTATAATTTTAAACACCACCTTCTAGATGTTTTGAATAGTACTATGGATGAGCCGTTAGTACAATTCTAACATCTAAAAGGCGATGACTTTAAATTTAAACTATCAAACTGACAATAAAATATGTCATCCATCATCAAAATCCCTTTATTATAAATATTGTTAAGCTGGTTTTACACTTATTAATCTTTTTGTCAAATAAGTTTGATCAAATATTTGATTCACTTTGTTTCACGACAGAAGTAATAAGAAATTATTTAACAAACTTTTTTAAGCAAATATTAGGGTAAAACCAAACACCAACAGAAATTACGATAAAATAGAGGTTAAGTAGTTGCCCACTGTCAATTTTTAATTCATTGGGTTGGTAGTTTTGAAGTTTTGCATCAAATATTTGAAGAAAAATAGGACGTGCTCTAATCCTTTAAAGAAATTTGACAAGGCGGCCTTGAATTTCTTTGATATACAATTTTCTGTTTTACATTATCAAACTTATTCAAGGTAAACTTGGTCAAACTTATTTGACAAGAAGTTAGATAAGTGCAAAACCAGCTTTATGGAGCCACTGATATCTATTATTTTTAACTCTTTAGTTATCAAAGATGGCCTTTTACAAAGGGCCTGGGAAAGTTCTGACGGCAAAATCCGTAAACATCAAATAATCCTACCAACCAAAAGGATTCCTGAAGTATTGCAAGCCTTGCATAATGGTGTAGGGGTGGCCATTTCGGAGTTATAAAGACTCTTGAAGAAATTCGAAAAAGGTTCTACTGGCTGGCAAGTCGTGCAGATGTAAAACACTGGTACAGAGTGTAAAGACTGCGCTTCCAGCAAGGGACCGAAAACACGAAGCCATGGCAAAATGACGCAATACAATGTAGGGGCACCTTTTAAGAGAATTGCCATAGACATAGCAGGGACATTTCCAGTTAGTAAATCCGGGATTCGCTATATCTTGGTAGCAATGAATTACTTTAGCAAATGGCCGGAAGTCTACCCAATTCCAAATCAAGAAGCTGTCACTGTTGCAGATGTACTATTTTAACAATGGATTTGTCGCTATTACCAAGAGAGATACATTCCGATGAAGGTAGGAACTTTGAGTCTGATCTTTTTAAGAACCTTTGTAAGCGGAATTATGTCTTCCAGTTGACTTGCTTTAAGGACGACATTCCACCAATGAAGAACCAGCAAAAGACTATGTAAGTCAATTTAGTAAACAGTTACTAGAGATACATGAAGAGGTGCGTACCAGGTTGCAAAAAGAAAGTGCCCGTATGAAAACCCGCTAAGATTTGAAAGCTAACCATCAAGGATTTAGGGTTGGTGAAAAAGTTTGGTTATACAATCCAAAAAGAACCAAAGAGAACTTTTATGCCATCTTGTACTATGGAATTTTTGCGATATTCATCCAAAATTCTAGATTATTCTCCACTGAGGAATCTTGGTTCTTGGGTTTAGACCGCGTCAAATTAAAATCGTTTACCGACGTTTCGCCATCGATTGAACGAGGCATCTTCAGGGATCTGTACTCTGCGAGAATGGAACATTGAATGAGCTCTGGATCCCAAGGCAAGAGTTTATATACCCTTGCCGTGTTCACCGGGGCGTGTCCCTGCTTATAATTGCTCTCCACGTGTGATGTAGACCGTAGCCATTGTCTCTATTGAAATAATTAGGGTGTTTATGTATTTCAATAGACTCCCGAACTTTTCTTTTATAGAAACCTTGAACCGACGCAAGAACCTTAGTTTCCTTTACATTAATATTGTGACCGGTACAATGTTGATGTTCAGCAACTGCTGACTGAATAATTTGTTTGTTTCTAATACATCGGTCATGCTCCTTAATTCTAGTAGAAATGGACCGTCCAGTTTCTCCAATATACACTTCACCACATGAGCAGGGAATTTTGTACACTCCCTCGGTTTGTAATGGTAGTTTTATCTTTCGCCGATCTCAAGCATTGACCAATCTTTCTGTGTGTATTAAAGATTGTTCGTATGTTGGACCGACGAAGTATTTTAGCGATTTTGTCAGTGGTTCCATGTATATATGGTAAGACTGCACTGCCCAAAGGTTCAACACTATCCTCACTGGTACTAGTCCTGGGAATAGGATTTTGAAATCGATTAATGGAACGTCTTATATCATTAGTGCAATATCCATTGCCCCTTAACGCTTCAGTCAGTTTTTGAGTTTCTGACGACAATGATTTTTGCTGCAGCCATGGGATCACCATTGTCACCGGTGGTAGCTAATATTTTCATGGAGGCATTCGAGGAAAATGCATTGTTGAGAGCTCCTTTGAAACCAAAGTTTTGGTCGAGGTACGTGGACGACACTTTCGTGGTATGGCCACATGGTTTAGATACTCCTCCATCCTTTTGGGATCATTTGAATAACCAGCATCCAAACATAAAGTTCACTATGGAAATTGAAGCGAATGGAGCAATACCCTTTTAGATGTACTTGTAAGCGAGAAAGGAGATGGCACCATGGCACATACAGTGTATAGAAAACCGACCCATACCAACCGATATCCTCAAATGCCAGCTCTCATCACCACCCGTCACAAAAACAATCTGTCATCAATTCATTAGTTTACAGAGCCCTTTCTATTTGCGACAAAAATCATTGTCGTCAGAAACTCAAAACTGACTGAAGCGTTATGGGCAATGGATATTGCACTAATGATATAAGACGTTCCATTAATCGATTTCAAAATCCTATTCCCAGGACTAGTACCAGTGAGGATGGTGTTGAACCTTTGGGCAGTGCAGTCTTACCATATATGCACATGGAACCACTGACAAAAACGCTAAAATACTTCGTCGGTCCAACATACGAACAATCTTTAATACACACAGAAAGATTGGTCAATGCTTGAGATCGGCGAAAGATAAAATACCATTACAAACCGAGGGAGTGTACAAAATTCCCTGCTCATGTGGTGAAGTGTATATTGGAGAAACTGGACGGTCCATTTCTACTAGAATTAAGGAGCATGACCGATGTATTAGAAACAAACAAATTATTCAGTCAGCAGTTGCTGAACATCAACATTGTACCGGTCACAATATTAATGTAAAGGAAACTAAAGTTCTTGCGTCGGTTCAAGGTTTCTATAAAAGAAAAGTTCGGGAGTCTATTGAATCACATAAACACCCTAATAATTTCAATAGAGACAATGGCTACGGTCTACATCACACGTGGAGAGCAATTATAAGCAGGGACTGCACGCCCTTGGTGAACACGGCAAGGGGTATATAAACTCTTGCCTTGGGATCCAGAGCTCATTCAGTGTTCCAGTCTCGCAGGAGTACAGATCCCTGAAGATGCCTCGTGCAATCGATGGCGAAACGTCGGTAAACGATTTTTAACTTGACGCGGTCCAAACCCAAGAACCAAGATTCCTCAGTTGACCAAGGCCGTGAAAGCTTCCGTTCTATATTATTCTCCACTCTTCCACATTACTATAAAAGGGCGACAGAAAACCTTCAAAGGATTAGTATAGATTCGACTTTTTGTGCTGTAAACTTCGAGACATTGACAACTGAAGATTTTGTCGTTGTAACCATAGTTACGTTTCATTGTTAATAAAGGTATAAAAACAAAGGTACGTGTTTTTATACGAGGTGATTCGGAACAATCATTACAACCATGTGACCACGCAGAGAAATGTTTTTTTACGCGAGAACCTATCTTAATGCCTAGCATTAGGCGGGTCGCAAGTTATTTTCCGCCTCCCTTATTAGGTTTGTTCCAGCAGAATGTTGGAAACATGTTAGCAACAATTGTAAAACGAAGAAATTGTTACAAACATTAGTCAGAAATGTTGGCAACAGTTTTCTGCTGGAACGAAAAATATACAAGGCGTGCATACTGCCTATACGTCAATACAAGAAAGGTTATGTTAAAATTGTCAGTAATGTTTGAAGAAAGTTTGCAAACTTTTCAAACAGTTTCCAACATGTTTCCAACATCTTAAAACTACTGCTAGAAAAACAAACAATTGTATAATGTTAGAAACATGGCAATGCTGGAACGACAAATTTGTATCGTACGCAGAATCCGAACGGTTGCAAACATTTCTGACAATCTGCTGGAACAAACCTATTAACAAGTCAAAGTGTGTTTATTAGAAGCGCGTCGCATCGAGACGGACGTCAGATTATTTGTGTTAAAAAATTCTGCTTGGTCCGAGCAGTTGCGGCCCGTCTCTAATGGACGCTTCCCTTAATTCATTAAAGAGTATAAAGAAAATAGAAACTAAAAAAATGAATGTGGAAATAATTTGGTGGAAAACCTAAGAAGTTTAAGCCTGGGTGTATGAACATTAACCATCAATTAGTTTTTGTTATTTCCGGATGTAAAAACAACAAAATTTATATTTAAAATACAATTCCGTTATATTTACATTTTCACTACAAATATTTTTTTTGCTTTTTCATGTGATAATTGAACATTCAATTTATTGTTTATTGTTTGATGAATTCGTTAACATATTTAAAATTTAATGTATTTTTAACTTTTACAGTACATTTACATCTGTATACGGGGGAATATTAATAAATGGCAAAGCTACCCCCAGTTAATTAAAACGAAAAAATATCTTTTTTTTATCGTTATCATGAAAAAAAGTACTACATAAAGTGTTAACAGTTACTGTTTTGATTTAGTCGAGGGGTAAACCGCTGACGAAAATGTGTACATCGCACTTCAACTTTTTCATATAATTCTACCACAATTTCACAAAATTTCATCACAACTCCACACAATTACATCACAATTCCATGATACGTCCACTTTAATTTAAAAAATTGATGATATGAAGAGGAGGATCAAAGCCTCTTATTTGCCTGTTTTATAATTTTTTGGCACAAAAAAATGTTAGGAGCAAAAGGAAAACAGGACTTTACTTTCAAGAAATGCAAAAAATGAGTTGAAATTAAGATTACACACAATTTCAGTTTATTTTTATTATTATTTTTCAATTTATCTTTACAACGATGGCAGACTTGCCACCGAAACGTCGATTTTTAGTCCTCCATTTACTTGTTTTATTTGTTTTCTGGGGGATTAAATTTAAACAAAATATTATTTGGCTTTTCTCCAGAATAAAATTAAAACGTTTATTTAACATTTTAAGAAAATTAAAACTTTTATACATTATGAAGAATTATTCTGCTCTTACACAAAGGTATAAAAACGAAGGCACATGTTTTTATACGAAGTGATTCGGAACATACTCTAGCTACTTAGGATAGGTCATATCATAAAGAACGGGATTCTTGCGCACACATTTTAACAATTTTTCGTCATCCATGTTCTGTTCTTTATGTCACTAAAATCCGTCGTTGACAGCCCGCCGGGGTTATTCAGCGCCTAGGCAAACAATTCACATTAGGACGTGTCGTGTCGAAACAATATCCTCCAACATTTGGCCGCCGTGCTTCGGTCGGACCCCGGTCAGAGCACGGACCGGTCTCGTAAACTCTAAACCCGTTATAAAAGTATGCAATAGATGTTTGACCAGTGCTCCGACCGTGGGACGACCCGGCCACCCCACGGTGTAATGTGAATCATACTTTATTTTTACATAAGTTACTACTATGGTTATAAAATTTCCAGAGAAATAAGCTCCGTCGGCATAATCTACTAATAAAAATTAGTTATTAAAAAAGACCAATAAAACGATTAACGTTAGTCGGCAGAGCAGGGTCTTATTGTAAAAGTAATAATGCGACACTGTTCTTTTGACTTCCGTAAATTGTGGTTAATCATTTTATTGCAAGGGATATTCTTATCTTTAAGGGTTTATTTTATTAGTAGATCATATCGACATAAAACTTTAAACAGACTATACTACATATGTTATTATATTAAGATAGTTAAGAAATAAGAATGTTGGCGATACGAGGAGGACTAAAGGCTGATTTACACGATGCCAGTAACTGGCGCCAATCTCACTGGCACGCCAGCGCTGCTATCGTATAAACACTGTTCTGTGCCAGTCCAGCGCTGGCCGACTGCACTGCCAAGAATAGAGGGCTCGCCTATTTTTTTATGCCTGCCGTTTTTACCTTTGTGCCCCGCAACTCCCGCGCCAATATATTAGAATGGCTGTCTTGAATTATTTAGTTTGTTTGTGAGTGTTGTTTGTAATTTTTGTGAGTTTTTTTGACAAAATGGCCCGAAAGTTTAGTGCAGATGAGAGCCTACTGTTATTGATCTCTCGCTGATCCATTTTCTCCCCAAAAGTCGCTTCTTTAAACCTTATCAAACATAAACAATTAATTCACCTTTACAAATTACAATTTACAAATTATAACTGATATCGTGTAAACAACTTAGGTACAGAACTTGGCCAGTACAACATTGGCATGCCAGTAAGACTGGCGCCAGTTACTAGCATCGTGTAAATCTGCCTTAATTTAAGGAACCTATTAAAAACCAAACAGATCTGTATACAGGCGTCAGGGGCGTGCGGTTAAATTTTAGGTAAGGGAAGTAACTTTTGAAAACATACTTTTCTTTTGAGAGTCTTTCTTGTCCTGTTGTGTTTGTCTTAAAATTTCGCCAACAAAATATTTTATTAATATTTTTACAACCTGTTAACCATTTTAATTGTTGAAAATGTTTTTCCGGATTAAAATGCCTAATGCAGTTTTTCATTTTAGTCTTTAAATTTTTCATGGTCGGTTTTGCCCTTTCTTTAGTAAATTATTAAAGCTTGCCAGCTAACTTTTATGACGAAATTTCCTTTATCATTAAGACACATTCACACTTTCTGCTACTTATTTGTCCAACATTTCCCCGACAGCCGAAGTTGAAGCTATTTGCATGTCCACTTCCTAAATATTGTTCTCCATTTCATCTAAGGCACGGAGCCTGGAAAAGTCACAACAAAGCTGCTTTAACAACAGCTTCGACGCCTGATTAAAACAGGCGACTGATCAGGCAGCAGGCTGCAAGTGGAACGGAGAGTTCAATAACCTCCCGCACCTCGATGAGCACGAAAACACACGAAAAAAATATGATTTAGAAGCTATCAGTCGGACCAGCTTTTATTAGGTTTTCTATTGTGGCTCGATCGAAGTCAAGGCGGAAATTGTTAAAGGCTTGATAAAATTAGGATTATTTGCATACCTACTCATTTTTTACATGTATGTTAAAGAGACATTTGGAGATTTTAAAATAGTTAAAGCTTAATTTATAGATTGACGTTTGACTTTTCGGTTTCTGATACGGTATATGAAAACGATAAACAGAACCTATAAATGGACAAATGCAAAGTTATTGTTTCATCTTCTAACTGAAAACGTCAAATGGCAAACGAAAACAGAAACGTCAATCTATAAATCCAGCGTAAGTGTCTAAACAAACAATTGAGAACAATTGTTAAAGGTATTTGACTAATACATTAAGATAAAATATAATCAAACAAATTACATGAGAAAATAATTTTTAAATACAATACAAAATAATGATTTTAGTTTTTAGCGAATACTGATCGCGAAAAACTATCAGGGAATAACTGACAATACTGGGTAGCAGTGTCAAAAGTTACTATACAGGGTGGTGCGATTTCAACTGTTGTAACAGGAAACTCGTATTTTCTGACCAGATAGAAAAATTGACAAAGGTGTCTTGGGCTCGATTTTCGAAATTAGATGAATGGTGAAAACCGCATCCCGAAATCTCTATCGGTATCCGAGATATAGGGCATTTTTCATTTTCTGGCCATTTTGAAAAAAAAATCGTAAGTTCGTCATTGTTGAAAACTTTCCAAAACGGAGAATCCATTGGACTACTCAGATTTTTAAAATTATTTCTAGTTTCGTTGAAAATATGTAAAGCTTAGTTTTTTAAATATAAATCATAGTTGGCCATGATCTTAAAAATTGCTTATTTTTTGCTCTTTCCAATGCTTTATTATTATTCATACTTATCTTTGAAATTGAGCGAGATATTTCAGTTTTTTAATTTTTTGTTACAGTAGGCCATGGAAAAAAATCGGCACTTGTCAAAGTCAGGTAAATAATTTATCATTTCTATGAGTAACTGATTCTGACTCTTTTTTATTTGAGAGAATTGCAAAAATGTATGAAAATTACGAGGAAGTTGACATGAATTATATTTGAATTGATTTCCTGAACGTCGTCATCCAGATTAAAGACTCTTTCAAGTTCTGAAATCAAATTTAACAAATTACAGAAATTTCAAGACGCCGAGGCCAAGAACATACGCAGTTGAAGATGAAAGTGAAGTTCAGGAACTAAATATATTAGGTGAGGTTTTAGACCACCCTAACACGTCTCATCGATCGGTAGCTAAAGTAAAAGGTGTTGAGAAAACTTAAGTCTTAACAACCCTTTAAAAGCACAAATTTAGACCGTATAGAGTAAGAAAAGTTTATGATCTTTAGAATGGGAACTTCCAAATAAGGGTTACATTTTGTGAGTGGTATGTGAATCAGTGCAGATTGAACAATAACTTCCATATGAACGTTATCTGGACAGATGAAAGCCGAATAGATACTCCAGGGATACATAACAGGTATAATTCATATTATTGGGCTACAGAAAACCCACATGTTATAGTGCCCGTAAACAGACAAGGACGGCAAGGTTGTAATATTTGGGTTGGATTTTGTGGACGATTTTGGGTCCCCATTTAAAAGTTTAACCGCACAACATTATGTGGATATTTTACAAACATATGTTGCACCATTTTTGAAAGATTTGCCATTAGTGCAGGCTCGAAATATCCATTATCAGCAAGATGGTTGACCTCCGCATATCGCACGAATTACAACTAATTTTTTGAATCAAGAATTTCATGATAAATGGTACTAGAGGATCTATAATATGGCCTGCTAGGTCCTGCGACTTAACACCATTAGATTTTTTATGGGGAAGATTGAAGGATATAGTTTTTAAAGGAAGAACTATCGAAACACGGGAAGAGTTGCAAGTAGCAACTAGGCAAACTTTTGGTGCGATTAGACCTGTTGAATTAATAAACGCTTGTAATGCAGTGGAAAAAGGTGTTTAATATGTATTAGGGAAGAAGGAGCCAACTTTGAACATTTACTTTGAATTAAGTTTTTCCATAGGTTCTGGTTTTTATTTAAACTTGTTTAATTTTTTAGGCCAATATTTATGTTATAATATGTTCATAAATATAAAGTTTGTAATTTAATTATATTATTATTTAGTCTGTGTTTGATAGTTGACATGTTTGCATGGCCTACTTTAGCTAAAATGAAACAACTGGTATGCTATTTACCTGACTTTGACAAGTACCAATGTTTTCCATGGCCTAATATAGCTAAAATTAAAAACTTGAAATATCTCGCTCAATTTTAAAGATAAGTATGAATAATAATATATCATTGAAAAGAACAAAAATAAGCAATTTTGTGAGATCATGGCCAACTATGATTTATATTTTTAAAAAAACAAAGCTTTATATATTTTCCACGAAACTATACTTTGGCCACTATAAATTGATAATGAATACCCCGTAAGTAACTCCGGTTACTGTAGTTTAAAACCAATAAAATACATTTTTCATTGTGGTAACTAGGGTTACTGACTTTTTAAACCAAGAAAATACATTTTTTTGTTTAGGTGTTTTTCTCAATTTATAGTGAACAGAATATAGAAATAATTTTAAAAATCTGAGTAGCCCAATGTATTCCACTCAAAAAAGTGCCTTAAGAATGTTTACACCGTTTTGGGAAGTTTTCAAAAATGACGGAATTACGATTATTTTTTTAATCTCCAAAAAATGAAAAACGCCCTATGTCTCTGATACCGATAGAGATTTCGGGATGCGGTTTTCACCATTCATCTAATTTCGAAAATCGAGCCCAAGACACCTATGTCAATTTTCTATCTGGTCAGGGAATACGAGTTTCCTGTTAAAACAGTCGAAATCGCACCACCCTGTACATTTCAAGCCAGTGGCGTCTAGAATTTGTGCTTTAATTTGCATTAAGCATAGTTTTGAAAGCAGGTGTTGTCAAATATTTTTTTGTTTATAGTTAAGGAAGTTGCAACTTAATAATAATAATAATTTACTAGTGAATCATAAATATTATTTTTTTATTATTATTATTATTAAGTAAACTCATGTGCATATAATTAAAATAGATTTTATCGCAATTTAATTTATCGATTAAAATAATTATTTAAGAACTGCAAATCACAAACAGAAAAACAAAATGACTAACAATAAATAATAAAATCAAAATAAATGATTGAGAGACCTTGTCGATTTGGTCAAGTGGCGGCAAGTGGTCGTAAAAATTATTTAATAAATAGTAAACGCGGTCATAAGGTTAAGGAGTATTTCAAATTTGATTGTAGTCCAGAAAATTTAGAATTATACTGAATGGAAAGATCTCATGAAACATTCATGAAGCACTAACTCATACATCGAATTTATTATAGAGTTAGCGATGGCCGACGTTGGGGTTGTTTCCATTTAATAAAAAATATGTACTTTTTATCGTACCTTTTATACTTAAATGGGGAATATAGTAAAAATAAAGGTAAATTTGCTTTTTAAGTTTAATGATGAATATCCCAAGAACAAAACGTTTTGGACTAAAATATCCTGGTAATCTACGCTTTAAAAAAACATATGCCACAAATTATTAAAATCGGCGTGGTGTCCGATAAGTATACAATTATCAAAGAATCTATAATGCTACTTAAATTACATAACCAATATTTAAACTGAAGTCAAATACGATATAATAAAAACTATTTCTGTTTTATTATTCCATCTATTCGACTTACGTCTGGAAGGCAAAAATTATTTACACATACCACAATGCCTTGTGTTGAAGGGAATGTCGTCCTTTTATGGATTGCTGCAATCCATTTTTTTTTAAGTTTTCTTTAGGAAAAGTAACCACGTTTACGTATGGACCACCCTCTTATAGCCAGGAACACAACACATACACGGCATTTTAAAAAGGTAAGTATATCTTAAACCTAACCCATATAACATTTTTTGTGTATATTTAATTTACTGGCATTGCCAACACTCTTTAATGGCAAGGCATTGGCAAAAAGGTATCAAAAGACGCGAGAGTGGGAAATTGGCCGTTATTAGGCCACGTGTTGCAAATAATGTGATGGCATCCGTCATTAATAATTTATGATGAAAAAATGCGTTTAAGATGATGACATCCATCATTAATAAGTTATTGGCAAAAAATTGCGTTTAGGATATTGGCATCCATCATTAATAAGATATTGGCAAAAAAATATCAAAAAGACACAAAAGTGGGCAATTGGCCGTTATTGCGGCAACATGTTGCAGCTACTGTGATGGCATCCATCATTAATAAGTTATGATGAAAAAATGCGTTTAGGATAATGGCATTTATTATTAAATAAGTATTGCAAGTTTTATAAGTTGTATGTCCCAAAAAGTTAAATAACATATTTAGAATTTTGTAATCGAAAAAAATTAGAAAAAAGGCAGGAAAACTTTATCATCAAAAAAAATACATAATATAAATTTTTATACAGTAACAATAAACCATAAAAAATTAAAGGTATGTATTTTGGGTTTATAATTAGCATGCTAATCTTGGAGAGCCTAAGTATAACATATATTACTTTTTGACCCGGTAGAATAATCAAAAGGGGTAGTTTTTACCCCGGGGCTTTAAATAATTTTAAATAATATTATCGGTTTAAATGAGGTAGAGGGGCATTAAATAGATTCCAAAAACATGTTTGCAAAATTTGAAACCCCTAAATAGAGCTATTTTTAAACTAAAAATTATTTAACCCCTGTATGATTTTAGGTTTTCTGCGAGGTGTTGCATGTCTGTATTTTATCTTAAAAAAAAGGTATTAACATTTTGGCAGTATACTAACAGCATAAATGGCAGCATAGACAGTTAGAGAAAAGTATCCATTTAAGGACAACCCCTTGGAACTACCCCCATACTTTTAAAGTTATTTGAAATATATCACACAAGTATCAATAAAGAGTAAGGAAACACTGTCAAGTAAAAATACACAAAATTGAATTTTTTCATGTTGACGCTTATAGGGATTTACATACAATTTAACCCATAAAATGTATATAAGAGGCTTGCAAGTTGTTAATTTTTGTTTTGTCGGGGGTTAAAAATTAAAAAAGACTTCTGTCTTATAAAATACCCCGGGAACTAAAAATAATAAAAAAAAACAACTTAGTAAAGCCACCTCCTCGAAAGTACTTCTACCCCTTATGGAAAGTTATTGAACTTCAAACGCAAATATGATTTAGGAATATGAAAATCATTTCCAAAGAACACATTTGCAAAATTTGGAGTGATTCTGTTTGACCGTTTTGCAAATATAATTTTTTTAACCCTCAGAATGCGTCCCATCGGGCTTTTGGGTTATCGCACTTTTTTAAAGATAGAAGTGTCAAATATTTATCAAAAGATAAAGTGTGGGGAACTATTTTAATATCCTCACTGTATATTAGAAGTATATAGCCAAAATTTGACACTTCTATCTTAAAAAGAATCGAAAACCCAGAAGCCTGATTGGACGCGTTTTATGGGTAAAAAAATTATTTACAAAACGGTCAGACAGGGACGTTTCAAATTTTGCATACGGGATTTCTGGAAGCTTTTCCTATATTCCTAAACCACATTTGTGTTAAAAATGTAATAATAACTCCAAAGAGTAAAGGTAATTTTAAGGGGTGATTTAATAAATTCGAATTGTGCTAGTTTTATGTAGTATACTTTTAATGTGTATGGTACTATACACATTAAAAGTATATTGCCAAATATTTGACACTTCTAGCCTTATTGTTCCGCACTTTTGCGGAGTAAAAAAATATATTTGCAAAACGGTCAAACAGGAATGCTTTAAATTTTGCAAATGTGTTCTTTAACATAATTTTCTTATTCCTTGTATTTGTGTTTGAATTTTAATAACTTTCCATAAGAGGTAGAAGTACTTTCGAGGGGTGGCTTTACTAAGTTGTTTTTTTATTATTTTTTAGTTTCGGGGTATTTTATATAACAGAAGTCTTTTTTTACTTTTTAACCTCTGACAAAAAAAAAATTAATAACTTGCAAGCCTCTTATATACATTTTAAGGGTTAAAATTTATGTAAATCCCTATAGGGGCCAAAATTAAAAATTACAATTTTGTGTATGTTTTACTTCACAGTGTTTCCTTGTTCTTTATTGATACTTGTGTGATGTATTTCAAATAACTCTAAAAGTATGGGTAGGTACTTCCAAGGGGTGGTCCTCAAAGGGATACTTTTTCCTAACTGTCTAAGCTGCCATTTGTGCTGTTAGTATACTGCCAAAATTTTAATACCTTTTTTTAAGATAAAATACAGACATGCAACACCTCGTAGACAACCTAAAATCATAAAGGGGTTAAATAATTTTTATTTTAAAATAGCTATATTTGGGGGTTTCAAATTATTGCAAACATGTTTTTAAGTATCTATTTAATGCCCCTCTACCTCATTTAAACCGATAATATTATTTAAAATTATTTAAAGCCCCGGGGGTAAAAACTATACCCCTTTGGATTATTCTACCGGGTCAAAAAGTAATATAGGTTATATTTAAGCTCTCCAAGATTAGTATGCAAAATTTAAACCCAAAATCCTGAACCGAACCTCGGAAACCCAAAAGCCTGAATCCTACCGAAAACACTTTAAAATAGTAAGTATTCAAGGGACACTTATACATAGGGAGAAATATTTTAAAAGGAGTTAAATGTAAAAAAAAACTATTAAATATATAAAATATTTTTTATTAACACGTCTTTAAAACTTTTAATAAGGCAACTCCCTAATTTCATATATTTTTTTTTAAGTAACTACAAACTTAAAAGGTTTTAAACATGTTTACATCTCCTAACAGTCTACTTGAATAACTCCTTTCTCGACTAGCCATCACCAATTAATCACACAACACACACTAATTAGGTAATGAATACACTTAATTATCCCAGCAAACACTATTTGCCGGCAATGTACATTTTTTATATTGGCATTGATGGTAAAGCATTGGCAATTGGTGGCAATATTATGCCAACATCTAACACGTATTAAAAAGTCAACCCTAAATAAACACTTAATTGCCAATAAATTTTACATGCAGGCGAATTGCCGGCAAGCATACAAAAATGGCGGCATACCAATCCTGATTAAATAAAGCATGCCTTTTGTTGCGGGCAAATAATTATTCGATTTTGAAGGCAAACCTTCAACCCATATTCATACTTTTCAAACCATATTATTAACATTGGTATTTAACTAACATTAGAGCAATTTTTTTGATCTATTTTATTTATAATGGCAGCTAAACAACATTATTTTATGTTTTTTTACTTAATTTAAAGGAAATGGCCTTTTCATAACATTTTATTGTTAAAAATCATGCAAATAAAAATTAGTTCAAACAAAATGTTTATTATGTATTTTGGAGCGAATAAAAATAAAATGATGGTAAAATTAGCTACGTTAATTTCGACCGAAGGTGACCGCTTTGTGCATTTGTTTTCTACGTGGTTTTCTAGCTTTTTAGTTTATTTTTTAAAGAAAAGAGTTTTTTAATAGACATAATTAAATATATTTATTACCTAATAAGTGTGTGTTGTGTGATTAATTGGTGATGGCTAGTCGAGAAGGCAAGATATTCAAGTAGACTGTTAGGAGCTGTAAACATTTTGTTTAAAACCTTATTAAAAGTTTTAAAGACGTGTTAATAAAAAATATTATATATATTTAATAGTTTTTTGACATACTGGTAGATGGCGTAATGGACAATAAACTACTACGTTTCTGCAATATCTTCGCTTTTTATCGCCTAAACCGTACCCATTAGACAAAAATAATTCGAGAGCGGTCTGCGGTAGGTGATCTCGCTTAGCTTTGAAAGAAACATCTTCGGCTAGTGTAAAAATCTGCATCTCCAAGTTGGACAGTGTTCCGAGAGATGCTACTTTGCATTGCAAGGAAATTGCATGCAGTAAGGAGTTTTTTCCTATTTTAATTTTCGCATCATTTTAGCTTTTAAAAAAAAGTATATGCGACAATTTTTGTCAATAAGACGTCAGCTTGCTGCTTGGGAGTATCTGCATTTGCCCACTTTCGTGTCTTTTTGTTATCTTTTTGCCAATAACTTATTAATGATGGATGCCATCATCCTAAATGTATTTTTTATCATAACTTATTAATGACGGATGCCATCACATTATCTGCAACACGTGGCCTAATAACGGCCAATTGCCCCCTTTCGCGTCTTTTTGATACCTTTTTGCCAATGCCTTGCCATTAAAGAGTGTTGGCAATGCCAGTAAATTAAATGTACAACGCCGGCAAAAAATGTTATATGGGATGTCTATTAAAAACTCTTTTCTTAAAAAAAAAACTAAAAAAACTAGAAAACCACGTAGAAAACAATTGCACAAAGCAACACCGACTTCACGGAAAGCCAATCAACTGTCATCCGACGATAAAAAATGGCGGCATCTCTTGTTTTTTTGTACAGTAGACAAGTATAGTGTTTTTGTCAGTTTTTTCGTTTTCAACGGTTGTTTTTACCTTTTAATTGTTTTAAGTGGACATAAAGGACGTTTAAAATTGATTTTTGCAACTGTTAGGACAGTGTATGTTTTATTTACCTTTTTTTTCTTGGGATGTTGTTCTGTGTAGTGGTGTATCAACAAGTGGTTGTTTACATCCGTTTAAACCAGTTTTTTCTAATTAAAACATTGTGTTATTATCTTTTTATTGGCCTAGTGAACTAAAAGGACCCTCTTAGTATAGTGTTTGGTATTTTTTGTGATTTTCTTTGCGATTTTTACACTCAAAAGACGACAGGTTATATACTAAATTTAGTAAATTTCTGTTTTGTAACAAATTATGAAGTTTTTTTAAAATGCCGTACTCTTGTTGTGTGCCTCTTTGTAAGAGTACCAGTGCCAGTAAAGTCCCAACGGTTTCAGTATTTTCTTTTCCCTCAAATGAAGATTTTAAAAACAAAGGGATACATGCTATTCCTAGGGAAAATTTTATTCCAACAACACATTCTATAAGGTATAATTGATCCTAATTGTATTTTTTAAAAATATAAAGTTGTCTATGTTCTTAATAGGTTTATAAGTTACATTTTGAAAGTGACGATATAGAACGCAGTACAAAATTTTATACTTATACAGGGAATATTTTGGATGTACCATTGAACAGGCCACGCTTAAAACCAGGTGGGTACCTTTTAATTTTTACTACTAAAGTGTAACACAGAAGAAAAATAGGTCACTGAATTAATCTTAAATTGTTAAAATGTCTTTATTTTTACAATAAAATTTTTCACTCTAAAACAACGTATAAGTTGCACTGGCAGTTTGGATCCAACTACTCTTATTTCTGCAAACGACAGGGGTGGATTATGCTACCTTAACCATGACGTTGTGATATGTGCAGCTTATATGTATATGACTATAGAAAAACTATTAACCAAAACATCAGTTTTTTTAAGAGAACAGAACCATAGAGAAATTGTTACAGTTCTGTCTCTTAATAATATTAATGGTGTACATTAAAATTTATTTTTGGAACATAATTGTCAAAAACATGACACAAATTATATAGTTAAAGAACTTTTATTTAAATTTTCAAATCTATTTTTAAAAAAATTTGCCAAACAAAAAAATTATGTTTTAATTTCCAAAAATAATATTATGCCTCAATTAAAGCGGATAAAATCTGGCAACAAAAAGAATAAATAGTTCGCATAACATATTTTTAATGTTTATAAGTTAGTTTATAATATTAGTATTTATTTTCAGATGGTACCTGCTCAAGTATGGTGAAAACAAATTTGGTGTACGTAAAGTACATTAGTTTGTCTAGCATTTTATTTTATTTTGTATAAACTTAATTATAGTACTAATTTGTATTTTTTGACGTTGTCATATTCTTTTGGATTATTATAGACAATAAAGTGAAATAAATAAATAAATACATATCAAGCTCAGAATATATGTTACATTTAATCATCTATTAAATTTTGTGAACATTGTAAGTAAAAACATAATTTGTATTTAATTGTAATGTTAAATGTACATTAATAATATATTCTACATTCGAAAATATTCAAAGAAAACAGATAGAAATATAATGCTAATATTTAAAATTTTTCTAGTCTACATGTTTAAAATAAAAGCAGTATAAAATGTAATGCGAAATTCGACCTAAAAATTAATACTGCTTTCGTAAGTATGTCAATTTCTTTTTCTATAAAAAAATGTTTTTTTTTCATTTTTTGTTTAAAGACTAAAATTAATATTAACTGGATTATACACTGCGTCTGATAAAGTTGTAACCATATGGAAAACTTTTTTATTATTCATTTTGGGAAAAAATTCAGCCAATATGCAGTTATCAAGTTTTATTATTTTTTTAAATCCTATATGAGATATGTCAAAAAATATAAATTTTGCTCAAACATAAAGTACCTTAGTTTTTAATATCAAAAATTTTATTTAAAAAAGTAAAAAAAAAGACGTACAAATATGCAGTTACAGCAGTTTAGTATGAAAATTCCTTCCATATAAATTATTATTACTTTTCGGGCAGGATACAATTTTAGCGTTTTTCACCGTATCTGAATGCTTATGCTTAATTGCTGTAATTTCATATTTGTACATGCTGATTAATTCTGAACAACTTTCTTTAATAGCACTTTCTGATTTTATCAAAAATTAAGGTATAAATTCTATTTTTTAACATATCTCGTATAAGACTAAAGAAAATTAAAATTTAATAATTGCATATTAAGTTTTAGACCATGCAAAACTTTGTATAAAGAATTTTTTTTTCGAAAATGAATAATAAAAAAGTTTTCCATATGGTTCCAACTTTATCAGACGCACTGTATAATATGTAATATTTATGATTAAATATCATAAAAAATATTTTGATTACTATAAACATGCCCAATAACAAATATTTAAGTATTAAGGAACGACAGTTTATTATACACTACTCGACTAGTAGCGCCGCCATATTGGATGTAGTTGATATAATAGGCTTTCTGTGGAGTCGGTGTTGCACAAAGCGATAAAAAAATTCTTTATCTGTCAAAATCGTCAAATCTTGTATTTCGGCTAAGCGGGAAATTTCAATTTGTCACCTTCGGTCGAAATTAACCATTTTTCCATCATTTTATTTTTATTCTCTCAAAAATACATAATAAATATTTTGACTTAATTTTTATTTGCATAATTTGTAACAATAAAATGTTATGAAAAGGCCATTTCCTTTAAATTATGTAAAAAAACATAAAATAATGTTGTTTAGCTGCCATTATAAATAAAACAGATCAAAAAAATTGCTTTAATGTTAGTTAAATACCAATGTTAATTGTATGGTTTAAAAAGTATGAATATGCGTTGAAGGTTTGCCTTCAAAATCCAATATTTATTTGCATGCAACAAAAGCAGCGTGCTTTATTTAATCAGGATTGGTATGCTGCCATTTTTGTATGCTTGCCGGCAATTAGCCTGCATGTAAAATTTATTGGCAATTGAGTGTTTATTTAGGGTTGACTTTTTAATGCGTATTAGATGTTGGCATAAAACTGCCACCAATTGCCAATGCTTTACCATCAATGCCAATATGAAAAATGTATATTGCCGGTAAATAGTGTTTGCTGGGAAATCGCTTTTACACTTTAAAACTAAGACACGAAGACGCACTTTGTTAATAATTAAACACACGAAATGTAATGATAGTCCAAAAAATATTTATGAAAGTCATACTAAGAATTTGGAACACACTAAAATTTATTTACTATTGTTCTCTTAAAATTTATAAACTACAAAAAGTACTAAAAGATAATAATTAAACTAACACTCTAATTTTGACACTTTTCAAAACAAAATGCTCGCGCCATTAATCTCGTTGCTTAACGTTAAAATGTGCAAAAGTCATATGCGTTATATTAAGCCGGCTACTCATTACGCAGTACTTGGCGAGTAACTTGACTCGGAATATACTTGGCAAGTATTTGATAAGTTCCAAGTAAGCTATCTACATTACGCGTCTACTTATAAAATTGCGGGTTTTTGGAAAGTACAAGTGAAAAACAACAATGAACAAAAGTGAAACGACAGTTTTAGCTGCTTTTGTAACAATCAGTGGTGGTTATATTTTATTAAAAAATAGAAAAATGAAGTGCAAACGTAGAAGGTGGGGGTTACATCTTTTAACAATAGTAAATATAGGTAGGTATTTTTTGTGTATAAAGTGGGGTTGCTACCTGCGCCACTCGACTAGCGCCAGCTCTTTTGCATATGGCACCGTCCAATAGCTAGTAGGTAGGTACCCAATATAATACCACTATTGCTAATTACACCGAAAAAAGTCCTCAACAAAAAAACGTTTATAGATACAACCACAGCTTAACAACGTGCCGCCTAACAATATTCAACCTAAAATATTTAAACGCAAATACTGACAAAATATGTCATCGGACTTTGATAGTTATTCCTCGCGACCCTTCAATTCGACTTGCCAAGTAACGCGTAATGTAGCGCCGGTAAATAAATTGCCAAGTCAAGTACTTGGCTCCTTTGACTTGTGATTGTTTTCCGCTACAGCTCGGGAAGTGCAAGTAACTTGCCAAGTCTGAACGAATCGTCGTATACACTACTTGCTACTTACCAAGTACTTGGCAAGTACCGCGTAGTGAGTAGCCGGCTTTAAAGAAACGTTAACACATTTGGTGTATTCCTTTTACGCTCTTGAACCGCCCGGAACGACACCAAGGGTGTTCCTTTTACAATTTTTTGACATTTTTTCATGTTGTAGAACCGTTCTTGGCACTATTGACAGTTCAGAGAACGGTTCAGAACGGTTCTACAAGGTAAAAGGAATACACTAATTCAGTGCTTCTCCAGTGCGCAGTCATTCATTTACATAGCAACGGTTGGGAGCCGTACTCCCGAAATAAGTAAAATGCCCGTTTCCACCCAAGGTTAGTTTATATTTATAAGGTTGCGACATATCCTCAACTTTTAGGCGGTTCAAGGTCGGGGACGCAAGGAAGGGCACTTTTCGGAGAAAAGTTGGCAAGACTGGGTAAAAATCAAAGCTAAAGATCAATCCAGTGGCGTCTAGAATTTCCGCATTTCATTTTGCATTGTTTTGGAAGTGATATTTATTGAAAGGTGTAATTCCAAATGTTTTTTATTTAAAGTAAAAGAATTTACAACTTAATAATAATTAAAAACTGTTGTTCTACTAATACAATAAACTGTATATCTCCGGCACTGAACAACATGGCCGAAAAATGGGAGATGTGACGTCATAACACGTCAAAGCAATATGGCCGAATGTCGTGACCTTATATAGACCGACTTTGGTTTCCACCAACTTTTTAGGGGTTCCCTAACGCTAGGTAGAGAATAAGTTAAGGTTAGGTGACGTTTTTGTTTCCACCAACTGAAATCTCTCCTAAAACGTCTTAGGGACGTCCTTAATTTAGGGGTCGAAAATTCTCCACCTAAAGGTTTTCTAAGAAGAAAACAGCGTATTATTAAGCAAATAAAATACTGTAATTTTGAAGAAAAAATACAGATTTAAACGTCAATTTAGTTTAAGCAGGTTTAAGTAAATATAGGTAAAAAGAAATTGTTCACAAGTTTTTATTATAATCGATGCAAGCTTTTTGGTTTGTGTAATAAAATGGATATATTCGATGACAACTATGAAATATTGAATATAGGTAGTTTGAAATGAATTTTCCGGACGAATTTCTAATAGAAGTAGTCATTTTAAAAATTTAAAAATTAAAAATGAACCAAAAAGGTACTATTAAAAAGGATATGTTAGGACAAAATGTATTAAAAGATATATACAGTGTGTCCAAGATAAGGATCCTAAGCATGAAAAATCTCAGTACCTGTTGGAGAAGTTGTGTTTTTTAAAGCTTATTTACATGCCGTTTAGAAACTTAAAACATTTTCATGGCCTGCTGAGATATTTGGCAAAAACGGAGATTTGACTATATTGATTTTATTTTTATTTTTGACTTTATTTAAAGAGATATAAAAAAAAACTAATAACACTTTTCATTTTAGGGTTTGCCATATTTTTAATTTCAGTTAAAAGAAACAATGCATTTTTTTCTATTTTTTAGGGTAGTTTTAAGCAGGCCTTGCAAACAAATGCTTTGACGTGGTATGATGAAATCTGTGGTTATGGCAAATGGCAATGAGGAATGATGCAAAGTTTATGGAACCACGTGAGAGCGTAGATGGGATAATAAGCAACTAGCAACATTAGTGTTTTCGTATGAAGTTAGCATCAAGCCAATAGTTAACCCCAAAATTTTATGTTAAAACAAATTTAAATTTCTAATGTTTTTTATTATTTGTTAAAAGTTATTTAAAGTAGAATAAATGGAAAATACCGGAATAAGTTTATTCCAAGGAGCTGATATAAAAATTAATAACTCTCAGAATGACGAGGAAGAGGAAGATTTAGAAGATCAGATTAGACGAAAAGAGGAGGTAAATGCTTGTTTCTCTTTTAAAATACCGTTATAACTATGTTACAATGATAATATTTCATTTAACATGCTTAAAATCATTAATGTTCTCTAAAATAATCCCTTCCAGAGTCATACTTTTGTTCTTATTGCTATGAAATTACTGAATACCTTGTTGTGTTAAAAAACAACACATTTTATTATCAACGTAAGGAGCTGTAGGTCACATTATATCTCACTTTATTCTTTTCTTTTACATGCTCTTTGTTTTAGCTTCAAAACTTGCTACAAGCGAATCTAGATGACTTTAAATATGATGACAGTACAATAAACTCTTCAACTAATATCTCAGTAGCATCTGGGAACAATTTAGATCAAAACTACAAGAATGCAATTACCCCAAACGAACAGCTTCAAGTGTTATATGATGTGAGGTAAGTTAATTAAATTTCCAATGCTTATTTTATTCAGTGATAAAAAGAAATTATCTGTAATTAAGAAATTTTTAAACCATATATTTTTAAACTATATATAATACTGTCTTGTTTTATGCAAACCTCACTGTAAGTAAAAAAATAATAATAATATATTTAGTTTGTTTTAATTCATAAAAGCTCTTTTAGATGTAGAGAAATCCATGCCTTAAAGAAGAATATGACCAGTTTAGAACAGAAAAAAACAAAGAAATTGACTCTCTTAAACATAAAAATTTGTTGTTTGGAAGCTGAATTGAGACAATTAAAGATTTCTTTGAGTAATGCCGAAAATTTATTAGGTAAACTACATATTTAATGTGCATAAATAACATTTGATAATTGGTTTTAAATTTTTAGTTGAAAAGTCTGAAGCTTGTAACAAATTAAATGGTACTCTGCAACAGAAAGATATAAAAATAGACAATTTGGAGAAAATTATTAAAAATGTAAGTAGATGGCTGTGATTGTCCTCAGTTGCTCAGATGTGGTTAACCTCACTTCTATTTCTATGTTTTTTTTTCTAATATTTTAATGTAAACTGCTTGTGGCACTGATAGCTCATAGAATAGATTATAAACACCAGTTCTTTGTTTTTTAACTTTGTAATAAGAAGATTTTTTTCATCTTTTTTAGCATGAATTAGATATTTCTACTTATAAATCTGAAATTACTGAACTGCAATTGAAGCTACAGTCACAAAATGGTCCTTTCAACTTAAATGCTAAATACAACTCTGAAGAATTTCAAAAATCTTTACAGGATAAAATAAACAAGCTTGAAAATGCATTTGAGGGAGAGTGTCAGAAATTAGAACTATGTGTAAGAAACAAACAATAGATATACCAGGTGATGCGTCGCTGAGCGGAACACAGGAAATCCCATCTAAATTTTAAGCGAGTTAATTATTGGCTCTCCTGTACATTTTACAGAAAAAGTGTAAGATAACTTTTTGGAGGAGACCACCTGACAAACCCTCGTGCCAAGTTCTAAAAAATTTTAATAAGTGAATCTTGAATTATTCAATTAAATGTAATTTCAAAATTACCAAATTTTTAGTATTACTTAATTATGGATATTTTTCGTCAATTAAATAATACATAATTTTCCTTCAAATACTGACTGTAACTGATTTATTGACACTTTTTCTCATGTCAGTGGCAACATTCACTCTTTTGCCTTTGCATTAAGTTATTAAAATTTTTTGAAACTTGCGACGGGGTGCTCACTCCCGAAATGCATGTACAAATTTGTCCGAAATCCCTGCAAATCCCATCGAAATCCACCGAAATCGCACAGTCTGCGCGAAATCTCAGCCGATATCCCGAAATCCTGAAATCCCAGCCAAAATCTCAAAATCAACCAAGTGTGAAGTGGGTTATTTGCCGGAAATCGGGACGCAAATAGAGTATTTTGGGCTTTTTGTTAACATTTTGGCCCCCCCAGGACAGTATTGTGCCTACCCTTCAAAGGTTACACAGATTATATGTTTTGAAACGTGTGGACCTTTTTTTTCGGGTAGACCTTTTGTTCTACCTTTTTTACCGTATATAAATTGTATGTTAATGTATAATGTGTTTTTATTTTGTAAAAACATTAGGCATACTAGCAGAATAATGCATATATCCAGGCAGATATTGGAATTAGCCTCTTTAAAGAATGCCACTATAAAAAAAAATTACTTATTGAATGTTTAATTAGCTAGTTAAACATTTTTCAGGGTTACTTTGGTTAGTTCATAGAAACACAAAAAATCTGTGACTATTTCAGAAAATCCTTAGAAATCGTTAATAATCTCGGGAAATCCTCAGAAATCTCCACTAATCTTTAAAAAATTCTCCGAAATCCATACTGATGTTAAGAAATCCTTCAAAATCCATATTGATTTCGGGAATTTATTTGCAATTCTTGACTGATTTCGGGAAATCTCTAATAATCCCTAAAAATCCCTATGATTTCCGGGAAATCCTGAAATAAATGCACAAATTTTTTAAAGTGAGCACCCTCTCGGAAACTTGACATAAGGGTTTGTCAGATTGGTCTCTTTCAAAAATCTCTTTATTCAATAAAAAATTGCAAATACAAAGTTGAATGAATGGCGTCAATGGGTAGGGATTTAAATCCTTTAATCAATACAAAACAACCTAGCCTAAGAATATTTTTATAAAAAAGTAATTCACAAAACTAAGCCTAAACTTGTTTTATTCTAATCCTAGTTCCTACATTCCTAAAAAGAAGCCGTTTTAAAAACATTAATTTAGTTAAAACCTTTGTACATAAAAAGTTTTAACAAATGTGAAAGACAAAACACAAAGATCAACAAACATTCTGAAAAGTAAAAAATTTGACAAGATCATGCATAAAAAAGACAAAATTACATTTAGGTACATAAGAAGAGTAAAAAATTTGGAAAAAAACACATTCATTTAAAAAAGTTAAAAAACTCATTTTGATTATATGGTTCTATTTGAACCAAAAGATTGAAAAATCTTTGCTTTAAAAAATTTAAAATCAGTCGCTGACTTTATCTCATTTGGTAATTTGTTAAAAAATTTAATGGCTGAATAGGTAGGCCCTTTTTCAGTGCCAGTCAATCTATGCTGAGGGACATTGTACCCTAGTGATCTAGTGTTAAAGCAATGCCTTATTTCAAAAGCCGTAAATTTATCTCTATTCTTAAACATAAACAAAAGACACTCATAAATAAACAAACCTGGAAGAGTAAGTATATTCAAATATCTGAATTTTCCCCTTTCAAAAAGTTACCCTACATTTTTTCTGTAAAATAAAGGGAGCCCCTTAAAATTTACATGGGATTTCCTAGGTTCTGCTTGGCGAAGCACCACCTGGTATTCTATTTTATACAGGGTGTTTCAGAACTATGAGATTAAACTTTGAGGGGTTATTTAGGGCAACAGTAAAAACATTTGAGTATAGGGACCCATGTCCGGAAAAGTGTCGCTATGCCACTACGGCCCTAAGACGCATTAATATTTAGAAAGACGATTGCCTAAATATAATTTAATGCATTTAATTTTTGCCTTTTTATATGATATCATTACAACAAAATTAATAAATAAGAGAAAATAATAAATACAATTATTTAATTTAAAAACTAATAATAAAATAAAATAATAAAAATTTTAAACATTGACATTTTGAATGTGTGATGATATCATTTAAAAAGGCAAAAATTAAATGTATTAAAACCTATTTAGGCAATTCATCTTTCTAAATTTTAACGCTTCTTAGGGCTGTAGAGCATTAGTGACACTATGCTGGACATAGGTTCCTATATTCAAATGTTTTCTACTGTTGCACTCCCACACCCTAGAAGTTTCATTCCATAATTCTGAAACACCCTTTATACAATAATATTTGGTATAAGTGATGATATTTTGGCATGCAGCAACATTTTGGTTAAATATGATACATTCAGTCGAATAAATAAAGTGTAGCTTACTGCATTAAAGTTAAACATATTTATCTCAATGAACTTAAGCAAAGCATTTGCTTGTGTATATGAGCAATTATGTCTAGTGTTGTAATTTTTATAAGTAGTTTATTTTAAGGCAATATTTAAACTGTTTTCTTTTTAGAATAAAGATAAGCAGGCCCTTCAAGAGGAGATAAACAGATTAATTGTAGAAAAGGAAGATTTGGAAAACGAAAATAGTGCAATACTAAGAAATCTGAATGATGCTCAACAGCAATGCAAAGATCTCATAGATGTGATTGAGATGGTAAAAAAGAAAATGATCATTTGAAAGGTAAATTTCTTGTGTTTTACAGTTAATAATTTATTATAATAAGAATTATTTTTGGTAATTGTTTAGAAAGTTGCGGCAACTCCGATTTTGACGAAATCTGGTATCCGGGGGTTTTTAGGGTGCTGATCACGAAGATTTTTTCTCGGCAACATTTCGTTCTCGAGATATTCATCATCAAAGTTAAAATTCAAACTATCCCTATTTTTACTATATTCCCCCTTCTTTTTGCACTAAATTTTTGATGTATCACTAAATTGGCACACAATATTTAATTTAACAACATAAGTGTATGCATGGTTGCAGCATTGTAGGGGTAAAATATTTGAAATTTAATGAAAAAACGTGTAAAATAACTAAAAAAAAAAAAACGTTTTTTTTAAAATGTTTATAAATTATTATGTGCCAATTTAGTGTTATATCAAGAATTTTGTGCAAAAAGAAGGCGGAATATAGTGAAACTAAGGATAGTGTAAATTTTACCTTTGATGATGGTGTCCAGGCTCATTGCGATATCTTTTCTGTAAGTCTTAACTCGTTTAGAACTATTCTTGGCCGGGTTCTGGAAAATTATTTGGATTCTCTATTGAGCGGGTTTTTTTGTAAATTTATAAATGTAGAGTTTGTGAATTTATGAATAAATAAATAAATAAATAAATGTCTCGAAAACGAAACGTTGCCGAAAAATATCAGATTCGTGATCAGCGCCTCAAAGACTCCGTATACCAAATTTCGTCAAAATCGGAGTTGCCGCAACTTTCTAGACAATTACCTTATTTTTAATATAAAATAAATTTGAAAAGGATATTTTTGCAGAAAGAATTCATCAAACCGAATTAAATAAGGAAGAAACTTCTGAACTTAGTAAACAAAAATTTCTGGTAAGTTTTTAAGTTTAATTTGTTTCAATTTTGCTTGTGATACCATTTAATTAGAGAATTGAAATTGAAATTGAAAATTTTATCTGATGTTGAAGAGTTAATAAATATTACAGATAACAAAGCAAACTAACTGGCTTGTCATAATATAGAAAAAATAATTAATGTCTACTGACATTACCTTTATTGTTTATTTTTGTTTATCTTTTTTAGGATAATGTTACACTTGCAGATCACACTGAAAGGCTGAAGAAAATGTTGCTTGACAAATCCATAGAATTAGATACTCTTAACACTAAGCTTAGGTAATAATTCATATTTTAATATTATTTATTTTAATAATACTTTAATCCAGGAGTTACCAACTGGCGGACCGCCAACCTATTTTGAGCGGACCTTGTTGAGTACGCAATTGAATTTCTTTCGCGCTGTCAATGTCATTTTCTCATTAAAATTGTATAAACCCTTCACTTCTTTTTGTTTAAATCAAATCAAAAACATTTTATTGAAAAACACAAAAATGTTGTACAATATTTACCTAATCTATCTTAAATCTACGAACACTACTTACTACATTAATTAATTAATTTGGTGGTAATATACATAGGTATACAAATTATAGGGAAGTATACAAAAGTTAAATAAGTCGATCAAGATTGTTATAAAATTCAGTTAGTAAATAATTTGTACAATTCAGCAGGTGTTTTCTTAACTTGTTTTTAAATTTAGGTAATTGTAATTTTTTTATATTCTCAGGGATAGGGGGAAGGTTTTTCCTTGATGATACAATGAATCAAGGGTTAGTGTACTATTATATTGTGGCACCACAATATTGTTATTAGCTCTAGTAAAATAGCTATGTACATCGTTTCTTCTTTAAAAGAATTCCTCCAAATTGTAATTATGCAAAAAGTTAGGATATCAAAAATTAGAATGTCAAAGAATGTTAAAATTTTAAATTTTTGAAGAGTAGTCTACATGTCATACTCAAACA
>JACEGR010007484.1:0-48842 GCA_014170235.1 Listronotus bonariensis
TTATAATAATTGATTTTTTACGCAACATACGACGCTGTAGCTCGAAGGGGTGCATTGTAGGATGGATGCTTATGGAAAAGTCTTTTTGACCTTATAACTAAATACTACTATAAATTTAAATTTTATTTTTCAGATCTGAAACAACTAAAATTTTATAAGAGTTAAAAATAATGTCGCTATTCAAAAAAAACTAGTAGTGATTATACGGCATAGGGGCACCATGGGACTGGATTTCTTAGCTTAGGGCATCAGGTACTCTTAATCTGGCTCTGGTTATATGACATGGTCGCTTTACTAGGTTCCAATCTCAAAACTGTATAAAAATAAAAATTGAAAACACTTGACCACACTGTCATAATTAAAAGTAATAATCAGGCCTAATACAGTACTATTAATTGTTCTTTAATGTAAGATAATTTAGTTTAGAACATTAAGTTCTGTTTAATAGCTGTGTGATTCATACATGACAAATTTATGTGATTTAAATTATTGCAAAACTTTAACTTTTTTTTTTTTTTGTTTTAGGTAAGTTCGAATAACAGATCATGAATAATTATAAAGATAGCTAAATTAAACGGTAAGTTTTTAATTAGTATAAGCTTTTTATAAAATGCTGCTGTTTCCAAGGTTACACATGCATTCGTTAATACATTTTAAAACTCTGTTCTTTAAAAAAAAAATCTGTTTTGTCACTTCCAAGTAATCATGATTGCCTTAAAAATGCAAACTTTTAAAGAATACGAAGTGATCTAGCCCTATAATTTATCACCGGTCTGTCAGTTGTTAGTTTTATTCTAAACTTAATTATTTTTCCTATTTAACACACATATAGACAAAAACAAAAGACAATTTCAATACGGACTTGAAAAAAAAACAAATTTCCTAAACACATCATAATCCCATCTCCAAAATGAAAGTGAATAAACTAAACAGGAAATTTTTATGAGTATTTATATCACTTAACTTTAGAATGAAGTTAGCTACATAAACTTTAAAATAATACACCTAATCATGATTCAATAAATAAAAGGTAGGATCTTGTGCATGACGTTTATCACGTGATCACCGCCTCTGATGTCGTAATGTGAGAAAATTTGTAAACAAAGTTGGAACCATACATTTGTCTTAGTATTTTTAACAATTTGTTTGGCGTTTTTACTTTGCTTTTAGGAGTTTTGTGACTTTACAACTGGTTAAGGTAAAGATGGGTCCATATTTAATTCTGAAAGCTATGCCGCCAAGTACACAAAAAATGACAAAGTAAAGAAACCCTTTTGTGAACAATGGTTTATTGCAGCAAAAAATATTTAACCCGACGAGTTTCTAGTACCACGCCACGTGCCACCGGTTTTATAGTAGGACAGAGGCGAAATAAAGGGAATGTTTTGTAAGTAGGTGATACGTGTTTTAGCAATGTATTTTTTATTATTTATCTAAAAATATGAAATCAGGCTCTGTCCGAGGCTATGTGCATTCGAAAAGTTTGTTTACTTTATAATTTTTTGTGTACTTTGTGGTATTGCTTTCAGAATGAATTAAATATGGACCCATCTATACCTAATACTCTGTTATGTTACAAATTTAAAATTTCGGATTTTTAATTTTTTTATTTTTTTAATCAAAAATATTCAGGAAATAATATTTTTACTTTTTTTTGTTTGTGATCTTATGGTGTAGGTTTTCTATCCATTTTACCACCCCCGTTTATTTTGCAAAATTGCGAATTTGTGTATAATAATTTGATATCCTTATACATAGAAAATTTAAGTATAAATATTTCTGTAAGATTTTTGAATGAAACATTTTTCCCGGAAAATGAAACCAAAATAAACAATTTATGTGTAGGTTTTTCGTTGCCAAATATTTAAAATATGTGAACTCTAATTTTGTTACTATTCCGGTATTGTTTTCAAGGTCAGCACAATTTTCTGTTTTTTGGTTTGGAAATTCAATTAAAAATATAATTTTTGTATTTATTTAATCCGCATTTGATTAACCGGATGTTTAAACTTTACAAATTAAATAAGTTTTTAATAACTAGAGTATCTGTTCAGATATGTTGTGACAACTTGAACATTTTATATGCCGTACCAAAAGGTAAGAAACTCAACATTGTGCAGTTAATTAATGGTAACAAACATAATAAGCTTATTGACCATGACCATCTGGGGAATTTAAGGAGCAGCAGTGTTTCAATTCGGTCAATCAGCTAAAAAAAATGGGTATCTAGATAAAAAGTGTCGAAAATATTTACCATATTTACAGAAATATACAATTTTGGGTTTGCGACTCGGCAAGCACTTTTGAAAACAAGAAACATTAAATTTCAGACAAAATATTAGGCATCATAGTCTAAAAACCTAAATAAAACAAAGGGTAGTTACCAGCTAACGTTCTGCGGGATTTTATATAAAGTGACAAACCGTAAGTTCTTGAATATTTACACTTAAACTGCAGACATACCAAATCCGACTTTGCACGTTTTGCTCTATGGCAGAATTGTTTACGGAATCTATGATGACAACCACAAATGGTAGACAAATTCTATTTGTATTATTTATTGCATTAATTCAATAAATTATAAAAATTATTTAAAAAACACGATATTAACTGCCACAACAACAAGAAAAACTTGACCATCAATTGTCATGGACTCTTATACTAGTTCAAAATTATGCCGATGGGGGCTTTTTAACAATGTTGCAAGCTTAATTTGAATTATCCATACCCAACAAACAAACGGGCAGTAGCATATGTATATAGTACATACCCGCCACAGAATTCATTTGTCGGCAAATCTTTTGAAGTTTGCAAAAACAGGAGCGGAGTACAAATATTTTTTATCTTCCCATAATGAAATAAATTTAGGCCGTTAAAAATGCTACAGATTAAAAGAAATATAAACAGAAGTCACAGACGCTTCTATTAATAAAAAGCACAATCGATAAAAAGCATATAATCAAACTATACACTAAAAGCAGGGACGTGCCTACCGGGTGGTGCAAGGCACCAGGGCGCAACGCTGCAGGGGCGGAAATTACCCTAGGACCGGCCCTGACTAAAAGAACTACTTGCCGCAGAATCGAGATTTGCGTCTGAAACAAACCAGAGTCCGACCTAGTATTAGGGCCGGCACGGACATGGCAAAAACACAATTCACGTCATTTACTACGCTCGAACTAATCAGAACATCCACCCATCTCTTTAAATAGAACTAGATAAAGACAGACATATGAAACCACAACAAAGCTTCGGTGGAAAGATATTAGTCCGGTCAAATATGGGTAAAATGAAATGTCGGTAATAATGATTTTTACCCCATAATATGTTTTTCGGTTTATTTTCTATTTATTTCTAAGCATATTTATGTATTTGTATGACAACATCTAACACATCTAGGCTAGGGATATAATCCCGAGCCTTCTTCCTATTCCGGGATTTCGGACTGGGCACCAGACAATCCCTGGATTTAAGAGTAGATTACAAAGTTTTATTGAACAGGTAAATGGGCGCAGGGATCTTGGGGTCAATAAAATCGTATAGGCAAACGGGCACAAATGTTTTCTTTAAAGTAAAGGTATCGAAATCAAAAATTGGTCTATTTTTAAAATTTTTATTAATTACCAAACATTTATTGCTTTTTGGAAAATGTAAAATTTTTGTAGGCTATTAAATCGTTTCCACTCACACTTTCAACCACTGATACCGACATTTCTCACTATTGAAATCTTGAGCGGAAATCTTTTCGCATCGTCTATTCACTATTATAATGAGAACTGAACTGATTAAGTGGTATACAAATTATTAGTGTCAATTATAGGAATTCCTACCCGCCGTGACCCACACCTCCTCCTCGGGAAGGGGCTGGCGCCCCATTTACCTATGATATAAACTTAACCTTACAGGCGTGCAGGGTAAAGAGATATTTTCATGCCCCGCCTACCTCCGTCCCATTTAGATAGTCTTAGTTTCATTGGAAAATTAATTTGGTTGGCTGTATTTAAATTGACCTTGTAGTCTTAGTTTCATTGGAAAATTAATTTGGTTGGCTATATTTTAAATTGACCTTATGCGTTTATATGGCAATGCCAGATTCATTAAAACTAAGGTGAAAAGCACATATGCGCGTTTCGGAAAATGTTATTGTTTTTTCATATCACGCGGTGTTTAGCGGAGGGCATTCATGAAAATTCCGCTAATACCGCTCGGTAAAAATATGATTATAAAACAAGTGGAATAGACACAGAACTGATCGTTTAAAGTTTAGTATGAAAATTATACATATAAAATAAAAATATTACCTGCCACATTTAATTTAAATTCGAAAACTCCTACTTATTGAATTGCATCGTTCCCATCTGAACTTAAAGTTAATACCATGTTGACAACATAATTTTTTCCTCATAATGACTCTACATGGTTTGCTTTTAATAAGCCTAAACTAGTACGAAAATAATTATGGTCTTTCCATATACAAGTTTACCGTTGCCGATTTACGACCTATCCTAATATAAATTCAAATTTATTAGTAATTAACTTATCTATGTTTTATTTTTATTCGAAACATCATTTATTAGTTTCGCTGGTGATATTAGCGATGAGGTTACATGTACAGGGTGGGCCAAATTCGATGCTTTTAATAGGAAACTCATGTTTCTGTATGTTTTATAAAAAAACTTACCCCTATTTGCGAGGCTTAAATTTCAAGCCAAATTTACTAGTGAAAACCGCAATTCGCTATCTTGCGTCGTTTACTCGCTACAGCGTGTTTCCTAATTTCTTGCGTTTGCTTTAATCCTTTATAACTTTTTTATTTTTAAATATTTTTTAATTCTGTAAAAACATTTCTGCAGCAACTTTTTATGCAGATATAATTTTAGTTTTTTTTTCTAGGGTTGTGCATTTTTGATTTATTTATTTATTTTTTGGAAATTTTAAATAAAACACCCTTTATATTTTGTTTACTATTAAAAAACTTAAGAGCTATTTAAAAAAAGGTGTTTGGAATTTAATTTTATGCCGATGTGCAAAATTTGAAATAAAAATTTTAGAAAAAGAGAAAAGACATTTTTTTCAAAAAAATTAAAAAAAAATGGTAATTAACGATTCTTAATTTTTTCTTTAAAACAAGTTTTCTAACTACAAAATGACAAACTGATTTGATTTATAATGATTTTTGTATTTTCTTTCACATTTAACACAAGAAAATTAAGAAAAAAAAATAAGATTTGGCAAGTACGCTTAAGTGTGTACACTTGTTTTTCTAAGAGGTGTATTAATAAAATATTACAACCAAAATGTAGTAAAGCAAATTATGTTACTATAGTATTACATTGTCATATATTGAAAGCAATGGCCGGAAAAGCATATTGCCTAGCAACACCCACTAACTACAAGAATAATACATTTTGGAGATAAAAAACCGTAATAAAAATATATAGATTACCGTCTGATCGGACAAAAAGTACACTTTTACTAATTGTGTAAAAAATAAATTTACGTAACTTATATGTGTTGTTATATTAAACATGTAAAACTGGTTTTATATTATTGAAATATCATATAAAAGTTATGTAAATTAACATTTATTTTTTACACAATTTTTGTAAAAGTCAGTTGTTATTTTGTCACGTTTGACTGTGGCTAATAATAACCAACGTCACACGTTGTAAATTTACAAAATATTTTTTCAGTGTAGAGTAACTGCAGCATATTTGGTTTGTTTTTTAAGAATAAAATGAAATAAAGAAAAGATGGCTTGATAAAAAATACATTTCCTGTTTGAAAAACTATTAAACTTTATTATTTACCACTATCAAATAGAACAAAATCCAGAAACTTTATAAAAAATAAAAAGAACTACAAACTAACAACTATATCAATTTGGAATATAGTATTCCGTGTATCCCAAATTATATTTACATTTTTTATAAACATACTGCTAACACTTAATCTTAGCAACTAATATGTTCTTTTCCACCTATTTCTCTTTTTGTATTCTTAAGCACCATCTTAAATTCATCATTACTAAAAAAACACACAACCTTTAGTATTCCAAATTAACAACATACAATCCTAACTTAAAATTGCATTTCAAATTTTCAATTCCAGAAATATTTACAACATCAAAGGTAAATCATAAACTAATAAGGTCACTTAACAGATTGAATAATTACATGACACATTACTAAATATTTTACGTATTGCAGTAAATATTATCATGGGTTGCATACTTACCAGAAAAGTTTTCAAATCTGTATTTTTGTTCCGTCGGGGCTAGTAGCCGGAATCTTAAAATGGCGTCCTGTTTTAAATGCGTGGTGGCCTATAGCCGACTCCCACCTAGGGGTTTTAACCCAGGGTTTTCACCCCGGGTAAAAAGTCTTTGACTCCTGACGATTCACACCTGCGAGTCATGGGTAAAGGGTTAAAACCATAGATAACCTACATTTAGATCCGCAGTGGCAAGAAGCATTTTTCGGATTTTTACGACCTGGCGCAGTAAACAAATGAATGGGTGGACGAACATGCGCACTTAAAAGCCGTGGCAAAATACAAACACCGACACCCCGTACCCTTCGTCCGCGGTCTGACCGCAGGGTTGCCAGATTAGGGGATTTTCCCCAAAAATCAGGGTATTTTTTCTAGTTTGGGTATTTTTTTTCAGGGGATTTCTTTTGGGGAAAATACGTTTCATTTGGGGAATTGAAGGGGATTTAAAATTTCATCACTATACTATCCAAACTGCAAACTTTCCAATCTATATTCTTAAAATTCTAAATAAATTCTAATTTTTATTGAATAAAATTATTCCCAATTTATTATTTATTAGTGGCACCATCTCATGTTGATGCATTAAACAAATTAAACAAGAAAATTATGATACTATATTATCGACCCAGCAGCGTTCGGCGTGTTTTTGGTATCCATAACCCTGCCTGGCCTGGGATTCCCAAACGCGTCTTTTATTTACATTACTGTAGCCGTTGTGTCGAACAAATGAGCTATGTTATAGCTATATTTTAATTCGTTTTTGAACTAATAACATAATGTCTAATAAATACAGAAGTGTGGGGATTTTTTTCGTTAGAAAGCCTATTTTTGGGGATTTCATGTGCATGGAGAACACATTTTAGTTTCAAAAAATTGGTTGATTATTTAAAAAAATGGGGATTTTTGCTTTTGAGTCGCAAATGTAGGGGATTTTTAAATATGAATTGGGTAAATTGCGCTAACTGATCAGGCAACCCTGTCTGATCGTGACGCTCATTAGCTACCGTACTTCGAACGGAAAACCAGGACGCCGTCGACAAAGTCTTTCCGATAATGCGGATAGTCTGTTTGGCGCCAGGTGCGTTTACCCTCAACTTGCTTGCGTACAAACCGGTTTTTTCGCCCATGAAATGTAACTTTTGTTTCGCGCAGGTTATAACATTGGCAATCCATCGAGATCAGTGGTTAAAACTCGTGCGTTTCGACCCGCCAAATTAGGACTGGTTCTAATTTTTCTCTATGGGTGATGACTTTTTGACAAAATTCCCTACATATTTTAACGGTTGGTACTACCAGAAGTTGTGATTCAATTTAAATGTGCTTAGATATGATTTTACCCGTGTCCTTGATTAAACCCCGACAATCAGCTGATAGGTGCCGACTCATGCGTCACGGGTGAACACCCCTAAGTGGGAATCGGCTTTTACGGTCGTATTCACCAAGCTGTCACTAACGTTATCAGACTGATAGCAGCTAATGCCAATGCCAAAATCTTTGGCATTAGCTGCTATCAGTGCTGCTTACGACGTTATGTTTATGAGGAAAAAACATATATGGACTTAATAGTTATCTCTGTACCAAATTACCTGCAGTATCCCAAATATGCTGTAGTTCCTCTACTTCTGGACATTTTTAGATTTTTAGTTATGACTCGCCCTGTATAATACCAATCGGAATAAAATTTTCAATTTCTTAGTTTTGGTTCATGCGATCAGTTTTCCCAAAATAATGTTTTAAAATTCAAAAATAAATATTTTTATTTTTACATCTGCAATTGCCTATTACCATAACCAGCAAAAATGATTGAAAAGAAAGAAAATACCGTGTAATATAAAAACTATCGCATTACATTAACAAGAAGTATTGAATGTCTGTGAACCCATTCTAGTCCAGTAACGTTACAAGTATTAATGTTAAAGGTTAACCAACAATAATAATCCGAGTATGTAACCGAAACCGGAGTGTAACAATAAAACAGTCGCGGTGCGGTGTGACTCAGAGCTCCAATCAAGTAATTGTTATTCTCGAGAGGTAATTTTCTTTTTGTCAACACCGTTACTTATTCTAATTGCAGCGAAAGGTGCAGCATACGATTTGTTTCGAATTGACGACGCAGATACGCATAAGTATAACTATGGTTAGATAACGATTTTATATTGTTATCTTTTTACGAAAAGGAATGAAATGAAAAGCCTAAGTTAGATCTTTTCTTCAGTATCACACTGTTGGAATAAGTCTCTTGAGTTTTTAGGTGAGTCCCAGATCGTTGCTTTTGATATATCCAAAGCTTTTGACCAGGTCTGGCATGCCGCACTTCTTAATAAACTTCCTCCTATGGTCTTTCAACTAAACTCTGTACTTGGCTCTCTAGTTATCTATCTGATCGACGTATATCAGTCATTGTGGACGGCCATTCTTCAAGCTTTCACCAAGTAAATGCTGGAGTCCCTCAGGGCTCAGTTCTGGCACCAACATTGTTTCTTCTTCACATCAACGACCTTCTCTCGTCCACAACTAATTCCATTCATAGTTTCGCCGACGATAGTACCCCTTCACTCCAGTTTTCAGGTTCCTAAACCCATCACTAAACCTGACTTGGAAAACAAACACAGAGCGATGCAGATATCTCTTTCGCAGGATCTTAATTTAATATTGGATTGGGGCGCCAAAAATCTCGTCCATTTTAATGCATCCAAAACACAATCATGTTCCTTGTCGCGAAAAGAGTCATCAAATACTCATCCTCTACTTATGAGCGGCCAAGTTTTACAGAGCAAAGACACCTTCAATCTTGTGGGCGTCACATTTGAAAGTAACCTTAACTGGCATAAACACATTGTATCTATAGCCACGGCAGCTTCAAAAAAGCTTGGATTTCTCTTTCGAGCCAAAAAGTATTTTTCCGCTTCTAATTTATACACACTTTATATGTGTCCCAAATCCGACCTCCCTTGGAATGTTGTTCTCATATCTGGGGTATGGCGTCCCCACAACCCTAAGCATTCTTGATTCTATTCAAAGAAGAGCTATTCGTCTCATTAATGATCCTTCACTTACAGAAAGGCTTCCCTCTCTTGCCATCGTCGGCCTGTGGGGGATTTATCGCTTTTTTATTGGTACTTCCATGGCTTCTGCTCTGAAGAATTGTCCAGTAAAGCTCCTCCACTCATGGTTCCCAACAGATAAACTCGTGGTTCCGCGCGTGTGCATCCCTATACGGTCCAACTGGATGGGCCCCGAACTTCTCACTTTGTTCGTTCTTTATTCCCAGAGTTTCTAGATTGTGGAACCTGCTGCCCGCGGAGGTCTTTCCTTTTCCCCCAAATCTTCAAGTATTTAAGTCCCGTGTCAACAAACTCCCTCTTACCTCGCTTAAGACACCCACGGTCACGTTAGTATTTAGGCTTTTAGCTTTTGTGGTTTGTCCAAAGATTAAAAAAAAGAAAAAGCAATATACAGGGTGTTTCCTAACTACGGTACGAAATTTAAGAGAGGCGATTTCTTACGTTTATTTTTATAAACAAAAGTTTCCATAAACATTACCGGTCTTGCTTCATTTTTGAGATACATTGCGTTAAAGGTTTTAAAAAGTTGTTTTTTTTTTAATACCTTAAAACCATTTAAGGTAGTTCTACCGTTTCCCCAAGAGTCAAATGAGTGCTTAAGGTAATTTGACTACCGTGGTATTTATATTTGGCAACGCTGCGTAAAAACAATAGAAATCATACGCAAAAATATACTGCACAAGCATCTTTAAACAAATTATCGGTTTTAAACTGTGATGTTTATTTAATAATAAAATCTCTAAACCACCCTTATCATATATGCCAAAAAAATCATTTGAAAACAGTCACTGAAAAAAATATAACAAATTTGTAAAACAAGGTTAAGCAGCACATAATTTAAGGATAAACATGGAAAATTTCTGTCATCTAACCTGTCAATTTATGTAAATATTGATACATCTGATTATGGTTGTCGAATTATTTACTTAAAAATACTCGGAAAAAGATGTTTTCTAATTATTGCGGATATTTATTATCACTCATTGGATGTTTTAACCGAAAAACGTATTGGACTGGCATCAATTTTATGCCCCCATATACTGTTTTCGATAAACTTTTTCGAGCGCATCATAACCTTTTAGCGGCGTTGCCACATGTCAGTCACATGGCATATTTTTTCAATTATTTAATAATAACTTCTACTACAAGCTCAGAAGGTCTGATTTTAATTAGCCGAAATGTTAAGAATTGTTTTTCTTTCGTTGATACAACTTTCATTGAAATTTGAACATCAGTTTTTGTGAAGTAAAATAAAATCTGCGATTTCCCATAAGGATCAACCTGAATCAGCTGGGGAATGAAAATGGCTGACTTTTTGTTTTTATTGGAATTGACAACTCTATAAATTGACAGGAAAACTAAGTGCGATTTCGTTTCATGCAATTATTTTGAAAATATTACATTTATTTATTGATCCCGAAAATCCCGGGATTTTAGAAATTTAATCCCGAAAATTTCGGGACTGTAAAAGGCAGGATCCGGGATCCCGGGTTTGTATTTCCTTATGTGGGACGCGACGCTCTAATTTTTTTATACAAGACTAAGGATGCCTTTAATTGTAAGAAAAAAAACAGATATTTTGATCTAATTCACGAAAAAAAAATACAGATAGAGAATTTGCTTTTAAAACCTATAGTTCTATTTCAATTTTCGATTTTTATTTATACGGTAATATTATTTACCTGCAATGAGAAAACATTCTTTAAATTGATATAGATGGCATGTTTAACATTTTAAAGATCATTTTCTTATATCCTGAGAAAATAATTAAAAATAAAAATTAACAATTTTACTTATAGCCTTAATAATGTCGCATTCCTGGAAATGAAATAAGGACATTTTAATAGCAGAGCAATGCTCGGTAATTTTGATTCATTTTATTAAAATAAATGTCTTAGAAGTGACACCAACTGTTGTCTGTGTTAAGATGGAGAAAAGGTGAAGCTGGGATTTTAAGGATAGTTTGTAAGAAATAAACAGTGATTAAATAGAGTGTTTTTGGAAGAGTTTTAAATATTCGGCCTTTTGTTTTATGCATGATAAACATTCAAATTTTTATAAAATCAAATAAAATTACTTTTTTTATGTCGTGTGGTTAAAAGGGCATTATTCCATGGTTTAATACACTCCAAAGGTGCCCAGATTTGAACCACGATCTGCAACTGAATCATGTTGCGAACAGAGATATCTCAACTACGATAACCCCGCCCAGATCTGTACAACGACCTGCAACCGTACCACGTCGCGAACATATCTGGACGTCAGAAACGAACGCCGTCACGAACCTGTTGCAGCTCGAGGTTCGCCCCCGATCCACAACTTGTCGGTAAAGTAACATAAAAAGAATTGGTTTGACGCGACGTCGCAACCGCATACGCTGCATCGAACCTTGTACTTAAACTATTAATGCGATCCATATGGGAAATCGGGGCAAACCTCGAGCTGCAACACTACCAGGTTTCTGATGGCTGTTGTTCCGACGTCCAGATATGTTCGCTACGTGGTTCACATCTTCCAAGTCCTTTAAAACACTTTTTTACAAGAGGTTATTCCAAACAGCAAAAATGCATCTTCTATTAATAACCACAATCTAGCTATATGAGCAGTCAGAATAATGATTCTTTATTTTTTTATGGAAAAACCATATGTCGGACAAAAAAATCAAGAGATCCAATTTGCTTGTTTTTAATCAAGAAAAAAAAAGGATTAATTTAAATTCCTCTTAAACATTGGGAAAAGAAATAAAAGAAATGTTACACATTAGAAAAAGCATTTTAATTTAATGCATAGTGGCCTTTATTTAATATTTACCATTAATTGTTTTGGTAATTATTAAAAGAGATATACCCATTTAAATTAAATGAATTTTGTATTGAATCTTATGGAAAAAAACATATGCGATGGGAGTGTATTAAAAGGTCTTTTTGACACCACCTTGTACAGTATTATATAATTTTCAAAATATAACTTTTGTTTAAAAGCATTTAATATCAAGAAGTCTTTTATTTACAAACTATTAAAAAAATAAATATTTGTCAAAATATATTTATGTATGTTATTACTGAATCGTATAATTTTACTAAATTAAAGAGTTAATATCTAATTTCCTTAATCAAAAAGTTGTTTTCAAAAAATGCAAAACCAATCAAAAGGCTTCTATAAAACAAAGTTAATTCCATCTATCGCTTATCGCTGTCATTGATCTTACATCATCTCTTTTATAGTTAGGGTGCTTGATGGATTTCTCTGCAGTTAAAGAAGGATTGTGTTAAACGAATTTCTAAATAATTTTTGGCGGCGGCCCATTTTTATCGCGGATAACAAATAAAATAATCAAGATGTGATTTTTATTTTAAATTTTTTATCATATCTTGTCCATTCTATTGTGACATTCGACAAGCACAAAAACAAAATGACGGATTTTCCAATATAGGACAGCTTTGTTATGTTTAATGAAACGCCCTGGATATTTGTCCATTTTCTTAGTTTAATCTTTTGCCTTTAAAAATGTAATATAAGCTATGGTTAAATAACATAATAAACGATTTAAAAAACCTGTTCGGTTCTTTTTAATTATTATTATGCTTTATTGTATCTTTTCTTGTCCTTAATAAAGAAGGTATCATTGAATCCCTCTTTTCTTTTAAAATTTTAGGAGTTGCTTTACCCTCCCCCCAGAAAATTCATACAATTTAAATAAAAACAAGCTTATGAAGTGTCTCTCCCGTATTTTTTTAAATAGCAAGGGACTGACATAGTATCTTTTCAAATTGACACCCCGTATACATAAGCTTGAGCAATAAAATAATGAAATATGGGTAAAAAGCTACATTTTATTATTTTTTATTTTTGGCCTGAACCGGACGTATAAAAAAAAATCTCTTGTGGTTCTTTCGAAATTTACCTTTTAATACATAACTTTTTAAATATTTCCACAATCCCTAAAAAATTTACCTTTTTTAATGATTTTTTAAATAAATGGATTTTTTTTACATATCAAAATGCTGTGTTTGTATTTAAAATGCGATTTTATGAAAAACGCTACAACATATTGAATCAAATAGGGTTCCTTTTTTTAGTAGAAAAAAGATGGGGGAATCAAACGGTCAAAGCAAAATGTCAAATGTGTTACCTTTGTCAAAAATGCATACAGTAAATGAAAAAAATCGTCTCACCCTGTATAATCACGACTTACTGAACAGCCGGTTACCTATGGGCAAAAGCACTAGTATGAGGTTATTTAGTGGTCAAATATCATTGATAGTGAACCACCGGTTCAAAAGTTATTAATGAAATAATATTTTTATATCCCAACAAAGGTCAAAAACTCCCTAACGAAGCGCGATAGTAATTTTCTTTACATAAAGTAAAGATGGGTCCACATTTAATTCATTCTGAAAGCAATACCGCAAAGTACACAAAAACGATAAAGTAAACAAACCTTTTCGAATGCACATAGCCTCGGACAGAGCCTGATTACATATTTTTAGATAAATAATAAAAAAATCATTATTAAAACACGTATCACGTACTTAAAAAACATCCTCTTATTTCCCCTCTATTCTACTAAAAACCGGTAGCACGTGGCGTGGTACTAGAAACTCGTCGGGTTGAATATTTTTGTGTACTTGGCGGCATCGCTTTTAGAATGAAATAAATATGGACCCATCTTTACTGACATTATTTAGGCTCACTCTATCACCCCTACCATTTACGACCTTACCTTTTCGGACATCCTGTATATTAAAAAATTCAGTAAAAACTTGTAAACTTATAGTCCCTGAGCCAGTAATAAAATTCATGATAACAGTTTTAAAACCTTTTTAGGGAGTTGCTTTTGACGCGTCTGCCACGAATATTCATACCGCCATATATGGAAGCGGCGCGTTAACCCAGCCTGTCATTGCAAATGTTTCGGGTGTTGGACCGGACAAACGCGTCACTTTTTTGTCGGACAAGCTTACCACAATATTTTGCATGTAATTTTTAAACATTGTGCCAAAATCGTAAGAAATACAGTTACGAAACCTGCCCAATCCGATACCCAAAACATATCAATGGGCCTTATGGTTTCGTGGCTGTAATACTTAAGATTTTTGGCACATTGTTTAAAAATTGCATGTAAAACATTGTATTAAACCTGTCCGACAAAAAAATGACGCGTTTGCTCAGTTCGACACCTGAAACATTTGACATTGACGAGCTGGGTTAAAGCGCCGCTTCACTATACGGCGTCTTGAATATTCATTGTAGACTCGTCAAAGGAAATTTTCCTAAAAAGGTTTTAAAAGTGTTATTATTATGAAGTGAATTTCATTACTTGTCCAGGGACCAGAGTGGGGTCGTATTCGAATACTCGGTATTCTGAATAGTATTTAGAATACATTTTGCCGGTATTCGAATACATTTGTGTGTTTGGTATTCGGTATTCGGCATAATACTTTTTTGGTTAGTATTCGGGATTCTGTATTCGAATACTTTTGAAGTATTCGACTAATAATTTTTTTTTAGTATTCCGAAATGTGTAAGCAGTATTCGAATATTAAAATATACTAAAATTGTCACGAGTAGAATACCAAAAGGGAACAAAAAGTGGGGAAAATGAGGTGAGGACCTTTTTTTCTCTTCAAATTTTTAATCATCGTTTTTATTTCTTTTTCTAGTATTCGAATCTATTCAAATCTTTTGTTTTCAGTATTCGAATACCGATTCTGGGTGTTCCTGAATACTGAGTATTCGAATACTTTTTTTTCGGTATTCGTATTCGTATTCGAATACCGATTTTCAGTATTCGACCCAACTCTGCCAGGGACTATTATAAATTTGCGAGTTTTACCAAGAGCTCCTGAACTAAACACACGGTTCCAGATTGAAAAAGCTGTGAAGTATTTCGGAACACTTATTAAACCCTTAAATCTAAATTCTTTCACAACTGATCAAGTCCTAAAACTTGCGCGACATTTATTACGAGCCGCCCTTCCACTAAATCACCACTTTTTCCGCCCCCGGTCTGGCGTTAAGACGGGAACAGACTAAAAATTACCAGAAATTAATTTTCTACAGCTAAGTGAGATGGGCGAATAGCTTACAAAGTATTATGGGATTTTAGCTAAGAATAAGTTTGTACACTTTGCACGAAAACTTTGATAAGAAAAAAAAATGTTTATTTTAAATTATTTTAACAAATAAATGACCTATAAGAAAAGATGCTCTTTTATTTACATTAAAACTGTTAGGCCACTACAGGGATTTTTTTTGTAAGTCTGCGTTTTCATTTTATGTTTTTAAGACCCTAACACTCGTTTCACACTAAGCCGGATTCGCCGGACAGAGTGATAAACAATTATTGGAGCCTTTGAGTTTGCCGACTTTCCGGATTTTTAACGTGTGAAAGGTCTCATAAGACTCCATACACTTCGATAGCGTCAGTCCGTCGTCCGTCATCCGGCTCCCGCTAATGTAAAAGGCGGCAATGGGCGAAGATGATCGATAGGTTGGATAACGCCGCCCACCTAGGATGGACAAAGCCGTCCAACAATTAAGATCTTTTTACTATAAAATAAACATTTTTTAATTATTTAAACCAAATAACTTGTTATCTAATAATTATTAAGAAATCCGAGATATTCAGATTCTTCTAAATAATAAAATTATAAGCTAAATAGTAAAATTATGAGCGTAAAACTAAAAGGTATAACCTAACATAAAAAATAAAATATCTTTTAACACATTGCATATAAAAATGAACAGGTTAAATTGAGTTATGTTCATTACTAACAAAATTTTAAATATCTACACAGCTAAATCGCAAATATAAGGTTTGGTGCTGCCTTGACCAGAACAATTTTCTCTGGGGCGGTCTTACCCTATGACGCTATTTTTTTTTAAACTACAAAAACTTTGTAAAATATAATGTTATATTAATACATAATAAAAAACAATAAATAACTTACCCTAAAATTTGCATCAGGTGATACAATATAATGTCCCCAAATTTGAAAAGTATACATCGTTTTTATTAAAAGAACTAAAATTCCGGATGGTAATTTCGTTGTTATAGATGGAGTACACAAAAAATGATAAAGTAAATAAACCCTTTTGTGAACAATGATTTATTTCAGCAAAGAATATTCAATCCGACGAGTTTCTAGTTTCACGCCACGTGCCACCGATTTTATGGCAGCACAGAGGCGAAATAAGAAGGATGTTTTTAAGAACGTGAAACGTGTTTTAGCAGCGTTTTTTCTATTTATCTAAAAATATGCAATCAGGCTCTGTCAGCGCTATGTGCCTTCGAAAAGGTTTGTTTACTTTATCATTTTTGTGTACTTGGCGGTATTGCTTTTAGAATAAAATAAATGTGGACCCATTTATACCCGGTATACTGGAGAACAAAAATAACTTTTCTTTTATCATTGTTACTTAGACTTTATTTTTAACATAACTAAGTATGTGTAAAGTAATATTTCTTTTTTAATATAACAATATATTGTTTTCAAATAATATGATAATTAAAATCTTAGTTATCCTTTTTTGTACTTGTAGGCAATTCTTGACATCAATACTGCATTTCCACAGACACATTGTTAACCAATCCAACACTTTTGTCGAAGGTTCCAAAGATAATTTTCCTTTATTGGGACAAATATATACGGAGCTGTTAATATCTGACGTATCTATTGAACTAGCATTGCTTTCAGAATTTTTATCGGTTGAATCTAAAAACGTAATAAATTTGTAATATAAATTAAAAAAGTATCAACATATCCTTATCCCTCTCACATAATTTTTCTTAAACTTTTTCGCTTATATTCTTACTGGTAGTATTTAGAAATTGAACGTGATACCTTCGGTAATTGTCTGTAAAGTGTGAGCAACTCCGATTTTGACGAAATTTAACATATTGGGTTTTTCGGGCGCTGATTCCGAATCTGAAAGATTTTTTTTAACGTTCCGTTCCCAAAATCCATCATCAAAGTTGAAAATCAACCTAACCAGAACTAATCTTAATTCTATATTCCCCCTTATTTTTGCACACAATTCTTGATTTTAGACTACAGTGGAACACAATATTTGATTTTCATCTTTTAAAATCCTATTTTCTACGTATTTTAACACTTTTTTTTTTAAATTAAACTGCATAGAATCACTTCCAATCGTCGTTGTGGTGAGTGCGCCGGATCAGTGTGTCATAGCCTGCTGCATTTTAAGAGAAAAAACATAGAAAACGGGGTATTAAAGGTGAAAATTAAATATTGTGGACCACTTTAGCTTTAAATCAAGAATTGTGTTAAAAAGGAAGAATATAGTAAAAATTAGATTAGTTTGATTTTCCACTTTGATGATGGATATCTCGGGAACGAAACGTTTCCGAAAAAAACTCATTCAGATTCGTGATCTGGGGCGCTGGGGCCCCATATGCCAAATTTCGTCAAAATCTCACTTTCTAGATAATTACCATAGAGCCAAAGCCAAGGAATATAAACTTTTTAATAAGGAGCGTCCGATTTTTATATTTGTCCGAAAATATAGGTTATCTTTGTGACGTCACCTTTTTGCCATAATATTTTTTGATGTGACAAAATAAACCAATACTTGCATAAAATAAAATAAAATCACTTAAAAAACATTTAAAAAAATGGTATCTTACCCTTAATAACAATTTAAACGTAAATTTCCTTTAAAAAATATCCAAAGGTCAGTGACCCCTGTTTACAGGTTTTAAAATTTTCTGTAACTGCAGTACTAATAACTACTCAATTTAACTATAAACAGTAAAAACTAAACATATATAAAAGTCCAATGACTAAAAAGGAAAAAATAACACCAAAACCGCGAAAAAAGCTTCCAGTATGATTGTAAACACAGAATTACGTCACAAAATTTAGTGAACAAAGGCTTAAATGGGATCGAGCGGTCCTTATTAAAAGTTTATTTCCTTGGCCAAAGCATCGTCGGAATAACTTTACGTGCGAGAAAGACACTTTGCGCATGTGTAGGTAAGTGTAAAGTCCAAAATTTTTGTTAAACAAACGTATTTAAAAAAAAAAATGAAAATAGTACCTACTGTGCTTAAAGTCGACAGTAACCATTGTTTCTTGTTTATTTTAAATGCATTTAAATATGTGTAACTAACAAAAACGTTACCTGGATATCCAGGAAGAAATTTTTCCCATTCTTCAAAATCTTTTAATCTTTCAATATCGGGTTCGAGGGAATCCTTTATTGAATCTGGGCAATTTACTTCTAAAGAAGAAGTTGGTTTTGACAGTAAAGCCAGATCATTTTGCATATTATCTTAAAATGGGATGTTAGCTTTACTTTGCCTACTATTTTGTTGTCATTGTGACATACTATTTAAGGTGTAACCTGTCAGATTGACTTTTTAATTGTCTTTTAATTTATAAAATATACTTTTTAATCCCTATTGCCCCCTATTGCAGTAAAAACAAATCAAATCCTATTTATGTGTTACATTTCAGGAAAAATACGGTTCTTTTATTATTATCTTTAATATCTCCAATTTAATTTTTAAATTCGACAATGTTTTTTTTATTATTATTATTAGAGGTTAATTTTTTTCCTTGTTTTATTTTTAACATCATACTTAGCTTGCGAGAAAAAGATCCACTTATTTGCATATTCCTAAAGCACCCCAAAACATGGGGAAAAATTATACACACTTATTTTAATAATATTCGGTAGTTTAATGTAATGGTACACATATACATGAACCAAAATAACAAACAAACTTTATTCTTGTTTACTTAATTTCTTACAAAAATGCGCAAAACTCAGTGGTGTAAAGTTTTTGGCAGAAATATTTGTTCATGTGTTGCTTGAGACGCCATTAAGCTTAATAAATAAAATAAAATTGGGGCTTGATGCAATTATTTTAACATACGTTTACCAGTAATTTTTTTTTTTATAAAAAATTAATACATATTTTCTGTGTAATACAGAATATTTCCTAATTGCGGTAAAAACATCAAAGAAGCTTATTTTATGTGCTAATTTTATGAAGAAAAGTTTTTATAGCATGAACTAGGATTTTTCATTTTCAAGATATAGGGTGTTAAACTTAAATCTGCAGATTATAGGTTAGCGCCTCCAAAGACCCGTGTATACCAAATTCAGAGTTGGGTAGTATTCGAATACTCGGTATTCTGATTCATATCATATTCTAATAGTATTCGAATACATCTGTGTGTTTGTATTCGGTATTTGACTGAATACTTTTTGCTTACTATTTGGGATTCTATATTTTGAATACAGTTTTTGAATGATAGTATTCGGGTACAAATGTTTAGCATGAGAATACCGGGATATAAATATACGAATACAGAAATGCAAAAGCCAGGACTTGCATATCGGGATAAGAAGTATTTAATATCGTAGTTTGTCAGGGTGAGGTCCTTTTTTGGCTTTTCACTATTTCTGAATACCCAAAGTTGGTATTCGAATATTGCGGTATTCGATTACTTTTTTCCGTTGCTATTTGAATCCTCAGTATTCCAATAGTTTTTTGAATACAATATCCGAGATTCGTATTGGAATAAAGATTTAAGTATTCGACCCAACTCCGACCAAATTTCAATCCAATCTGCGATTGTATCGATAAGTAGCTTTAAATGATTATCTTGAAAGCACCTTAATCCAATTTGCCGTACAATTCACCCGATCGAACGCTCATAAACAATTTAACCTGAACTATAAATGACCAGTCAGATAGGGTATGCGTCAGCGGCTGGTATCAAAGGGATTTCGTTCAATTAAAAGTCCCAAGATATTTCCTAGGAATTCAAAATGCCTGCAACAGATATAAGAGCGCGCTCTTCGTAATCGTTTTATTCCTGATAAGAATCAGTTTAGAATGCTCGTTTTAACTTCTGAGTAATTTAGTATAATACGACTAAAAAAAGTTATTTATATTTGGAACATGCGGAATACCAGAACCAGCTTTATTAATTTATACTAAAGCGAATAAATAAAAATGTTTGTGTTTTTAGGTTGGCATCATTTTAAAATCAAAGTTTAGGTGAACTATACCTGTAACTTTTTATATTTGACATTTTGAAAAAGTTGTTCTTTATAAAAACTTAAGCTTTTTCTGAAATAGCAGAAGCGTTTATAAAAATTCCCATGAATATACAGGATGTTTCGAAAGTGTGAAAATATTATAAAAGTACCAATATGTCGAAAATTATCGATTTTTTACTAAGGTCCGGTGATGGCTTAGCGTGTAAGGCGTTAAGTCGTTGAGCGCACAACGGACGTGAAGTGGGTTCGAATCCTGCTGAGGCCAAATACTTATTTATAAGTTGGTCGGAAATTTAGTGGTTAGCTCAACAACAGACGGACAAAGTACAAAATGTATCGACGCTGAAGGCTACCAAAGGACCAGGGCGCCGGAACACAATTTGCCGTGTCCTGCGCAACCGTAGACATGCGGACCCCACTCAGTTGGTAGGTTCAATAGTGCCCCTGGGTGGGGACGAGGTCTTAAGTTGTCGCTCATAGGACCGTGATTCGGAACCCACGTTAAGCTGTAGGTCCCGTCTGGCTGACATCACCCAGACGTAAAAAGACACAATAAGCCGAGCGGCTTCAGTGCATGGGTTATCCCGGCCCTATTCTAATCTAATCTAATCTAAGGTCATTTTATGTTTTTCTGGATGTTTATAAGTTGTTTTACTAGACCTTTCAATATTATCGTTGACTTTCCGGACACCCTGTATAATTTTAGCAATAAGATGAATTTTTTTACAATATTTTTTTTTTTTTTAATTAAAGCTTAAGTTATAATTGTTGACTGTTTTAAAATTGTATTTTTAAAATAAACACCAACGATTTTAACGGAGTTATTTGAATTTGGTGGAAAAATGTAGTGTAGATTACAACAACTTGCCTGCAGCAGAACTTATTTCAGAAACTCTGCAGTTTTGATTAAATGTAAAATATACTCCTCAAAAAACATCGCATAACCTCGGGTTTTTCTAAATATGTATTTCTGTTAATAATAAACGTATCAACACAAGTAAAACAATATTAGGAATAAGTAAGGGTATAATTTAATCAACAAAGTAATTACTTCTTTTCAACAGCACATCATACAGGGCGATTATTATTATTATTTTTTTTTTAACTTTTCATCACCATCTAGGATGTATTGTTAACCGCAGATAATAACTGTTGGAGCTGAAGTTATAGATTAACCTTCTCTTAAAATTGTGTTTCTTTTAAATTTCCTTGGTAACATATAATTAATAAAAATTATTTAAAATAAAGCATTTTTTTATTGAAGCTTCTGGAAAAAATCTAGTTGATGCGATCATTTTTGTGGTGATGTTTTGGTGGAGTGTAAAATATTAAAGACGAAATACTTTAAAAACCCAGCATCATAAACACATTATTTTTTTGCGTTTTTAGATGTAGAATGTACCCTTAAGTTGTCTTAACCAAACTCAGTAAGAACCTGTATATTCCAAAGTTTTGAAATTTGTCGAACACAGTGCATAGCTGAGAGGGTTAGCAGAATGCAACAAGTAGTCAATTCAATCAACTCGGTTGCTGATAGAATTACTTTTTAACTTTTCAAAAATGTCGCCAAACAAAAGCTGCTATTTTGATGAAGGTTTTGCTGTTTTGACTTTATCAAAATGTTTTAAAATATCTTTCTATACGTTTTTTATTTTAATATTAGTAGTAATAGTTTTATTGAAATAGGAAGTAGAATGTGATCAATAGACTATTCGAAATACCTTTTGTTATTCATTATTAGAAACCGTATATTTATTTATTTATTTATTTCAATCCTTCAATACATAGGTTCCTTGAAAGAAACAAAGCATGCGTCATATATGTATACATTTGCGTATTTTAGCCATTTTTATGGCTTATAGCATATTTTCAGTAAAATATGGTTCCGATGCATATTATCATTATATTTTTAATATTTTTGAGCGTAGGAGGTGGGAGGGGGATTATTAAATGTACATAATTCCAAGAAAACCAAAGCAATCGATAGGTTTTTTTTACCTGAAGGCGTTTTTTTGACTGCTTTTTAAGTTTTTGGGTTAAGAATTTTATTTTTGGTCACTTAAAGACCCCTCCCTACTGGCTTCGGTAAATCTTAACAACATCTTACTATTTCTCAACTAATTATATTGTAATTCGCACAAAAAATATTTACATTTAAGAATGCTGATTCTTTAGATGATTTATATTTATGCCATAAAATAAGCCTTTGCCATTAAATATTTGGCAGTCAGAAAAATCGTAAAAGTTTTAATTTTTTTCGTTTAAACATTTTTGTAATTTGTAAAAATATTAACATATTATTGATGGTTTTTGATACATTTTTTAACAAATAAAAAAAATTAGACGATTGTCTAAAAAACAAATCTAAAATGGAGTTGTAAAAATCAAACGATCAGATTATCGTGATAACTTGTTTTCAAGTTACAATTGCAGAAAATTTAAAAAAATGCAGTTTTAGGAAAAACGCGTCTAAAGATAAAGTCCCTTATTTTATAAAAAAATATATTAAACATACCCTCCCACCCTCCCCTTTTTTCAAAAAGAAGTCACAGTTCATCTTCCCCTTTTTTAAAAGAACCTACTGGGTAGTAGCTCTTATTTTAGATGATTAAGCCCACTGATCTCGATGGATTGCCAATATTATAACCTGCGCTAAACAAAATTTACATTTCATGGGCGAAAAAACCGGTTTTGTGCGCAAGCAGAGTTGAGGGTAAACGCACCTGGCGCCAAACAGACTATCCGCACTATCGGAAAGAATTGTCGACGGCGTCCTGGTTTTCTGCTCGAAGTACGGTAGCTAATGAGCATCACGGTCAGACCGCGGACGGAGAATACGGGGTGCCGGTGTGTATTTTGCCACGGCTTTTAAGTGCGCATGTTCGTCCACCGATTTGTTTACCGCGCGAGGTCGTAAAAATCCGAAAATGCTTCTTGCCCCACTGCGGATCTAAAAATGTGGGTTATCTATTATTAAGCCTTATTTCAGGGAGCTACGATGCTGACAGCCTGAGCAGTAGCTCTGATACGACTCTGAAACCAACAGCTGTGTTGACAGACTTTCCCTAAAAATTATTTAAGGTCCACAATTAAAATTTTAGTATTTTATATTTCTGGGCGGTTATTAAAAAAATGAATATTAAATAAATTATGAGTTTAAGATCGTAAATTCTTTAAACATCTAATATTACATACGTATTTCTTTACAAAGCAATAAAAAGTCAACATTTTTATGAATTATTGTTTTATACGTAAAGCGTAAAACATCAACAATAAAAACCGAACGTTTTTCATAAATTTGCGCAAAAACAATAAGGTATTTATTTAGCGAACTTTTACATCTCATGCATTAAAAATGGTTATAGGCGTAATATAACAGTTTATTATGAAATATTAAAGCAAATTTTTTATTCGCAGAATTTTACCGTACGTCATAAATTTCACTATGTGCAAGCGTGTGTCTAAAGCCATTGGTAGTGTCAGAGTTTTACCATGATTTCTATCAAACTATGTTCTTTTTTTGTTGAAATGAATGTACATAGGTCAATCAACTTTATTTGTCCAAGCTCGAAATCACTCTGTCCCTGGTAATAAAAAGAAAATATTATGAAACTCGAGGTGCCGGCCGTATGCATCCCTATACGGTCCAACTGGATAGGCCCCTGAACTTCCCTCTTTGTTCGTTCTTTTATCTCTCGAGTTTCTAGACTGTGGAACCTGCTGCCAGCGGAGGTCTTTCCTTCTCCCTCAAATCTTCAAAATTTTAAGTTCTGTGTCACCAAACTTCCTTTTACCCTGCTTAAGACACCCAAGGTACGTTAGTATTTAGGCTTTTAGCCTTCGTGGATTGTCCAAAGATAAAAAAATTAAGTGCCAAACTTCTATTTTGGGGTTATTTGGCCGTCGTCGATGATTTTATTTCCTTGAGTTTTGCTAGCGCGAGTGGGTGGCATCCTCAGAAGGTTCCTAGTAGGCTACTTGCGCACTACTGTGCCTTACACAGAAAAATCAAGTGTGTTACTTACTTTTTTATTACCTATCAATTCAAACAAGTCCCTAACTAATAATTATTGTTATTATTTCTGCAATTTATTGCCTTTTTATTAGTTCTTCAAGTAATGTGACGTGTTTTATAAATTTACTGTTGGTCCCCATGCAACAAGAGTATCAATAACTTCATATTAATAAAATAGGCGCCTATTTTAAATAACTGCAATTTTTAAAATTATATCATATGAGTATACAACTTATTACGAAAAAATACGTTTTTTTTTAATTCTTTATTTAGGCATTTTTTTGCATATATATGTATATATTTGGTCCCAGAAAAATCCGTCGCACCGTATATCCGTCGGACAACCACGATAATTTTAAAATCAAAATATTAATGGCGTAGTGTGTTTACTGGCGGTAAGTCGGTATTCTCGGTAAATTATTGCAACAATCATTTTTTTCTATCATTACTGCGGCCTCAGTGGACCAAGTTTCGCAAAAAAGTGGTTGGCTTTAATGGGTGTCCCTCGGACAGTCAGCAAAAACTACGTTAGTATTCATTATGCTTTTATTTAATTAAGGTGTTTAAAACCGTATTTGATGTACAGTGACGGAATTAAAATTCTCGTACACCTAGTTTTCCCAGTGTGATGTTGGCTTTTGCGTACCTGAATCGCCTGGAAATATACCTTACTTGGACAAATTCTTATCTGTCACATATTTTAAAATAATATTATTTTACTTTTTTTCAATTTCGGAAAATGAATGAACTAGAGACGGCGAGAGTAATTACTCTATTCGAAAAGGTGTTTCTTGGATAGAATAGCTCAGCAAGTTAGGAAACCAAGAAGCACTATTCAAAGCCTCAGAACTAAATGGGAAAATACAGGATTATTGGAGAGAAGGGCTGGAAGTGGTAGAAGAAAAATTTCAAACGAAAATCAAGATCATGATCTGATAGATTCTTTGCGAAACAATTCATTTTCAGATCAAATCGTATTAGGAAAAATTCGGAACTGAGAAGCAGTGTAGCTGCTAAAAAGCCATTTTTGACTGATATGAATAAAGAGCAAAGAATGGGGCTTGCACTGGAATATTTACCGCAAGGGAAACAGTAGTATTTACCGATGAAAAGATTTTTCAATCTTATTATAACGGGCAGATTAAAGTGTATAGGCCGCAAAATACACGGTACAAAGAAAGAAATACCCAACATGTTAAAACCAGTGGAAGATTTTCTGTTAATGTATGGGGCATATGTCTTTCAGAGGGCTAGGCATATGCCACCGTATTCGAGAAAGATTTAATAGTCAAGCTTATATACACATACTCCAAAATGTTATGTTGTAAACAATATATTTGAACAAGAAAATTTTATATACCAGCATGACAACTGCCCTGTCCATACAGCAAGGAGAGTTTCGGACTGGCTACTGGAAAATAACATTTCATTGTTACCGTGGCCCTCAAGAAGCCCTAATATCAATCCAATCGAAAACGTTTGGGGATATCGTAAAGGAAATTAACAAGAACAATGATTTCTATCCCCAAAACAGTGATGATTTGTGGAATAAAATTGAAGAAAGCTGGAATAATTACAATATTCACCATGCACAAATGCTGATTGCATCAATTCAATTCAATTCAATCATTTTAATTTGTTTTACTTAAGAGCTCCAAAATAAAATTTTGGGGTCACGGTATAATTGTAAAAAATATTAAAGTTGTTTTTTTTGTTCAAATTTTTATAAACAATAAAAACCATTTCTAGGTACGACTATTACCAGGTAATAATCATTGCAAACATAATGTTAGGTAATTAATTAACACAAAGAATCCTACAAAGCGTATGACCCATTTTATTTAATTATTCGGAAATATTGCAAATAAAAATAAAACACGGACGAGGCGTTTTCTAGGAAGTTGCGGCAAGTAGAATTGCGTTGAATTCGGCTTTTGTGTTATTTTGCACCACTGGTGTTGGCCAGGGCCGTATAAACTGTTTGGGGCACCCTGGACTGGAATTCCCGGAGCGCCTATTGCTAAGATAAATACCACCAAAAAATCAACAAAAATTTTGAAGAGCAAAAAATAAAAAAAAGGTCCTTCCCTGCGTGGCGCCTGTTTTCAGTGCAGAAAAGCGCCCTTACTCAACCACCCGGAATAAAATTTGAAGAGCAAAAACAAAAAACGTATTTTCCTCCTTTTCGTGCTTATTTTATTCCAGAGCGCCTTATTCACAAGGCAAGTTAGTCACCAAAAACTCCCAACCCGATCCAAACTTTTTAAGAAACTCCCCTGTCTGGCGCCTATGTTTGCATGGCGCCCTAGGCTGTAGCCTAGTCAGCCTAATGGTTAATAAAGAAACTGGTGTTGACATAGCATTTATTTCGCAGTTTGGTGATATTTATATTTAATTAGAGCAAAGACGAGAAGAATTTTGTATTACTTTGTAAATTAACTTTTTTAATCAACATGAAATATTAAAAAATAACAGACAAACACTAAATAAAACAGGATGAAAAACCAGATCAAAATCACAATAAATGTTGGAAATGCCCATAAATAAAAATAAACTTTGACACCCTGTATCTTGAAAGCGAAGCATCTTAGACCACACGTTCATAGGAACTTTTTACCTTAAAAATACTTGAAAATCACTCTCTGAAATATCGGACACTTATTAAATAACACCCTGTATATGCGTGTAAGCAAAAATTAGTAGAAGTAGAAAACTGTAAAATTGTCGTTGTAAATTGGGAAAGTAAGGCCCTTTTTTTTTGATAGAAATCTCCCTTAAAGGGGAAAAACCTGTTTTTTTTTTGGGGCCCCCTAACTCATTGTGATACGGGGCCTCTCCAAGGCACGCTACGCCACTGGATATATGCCCGTTTCTTTTTTTTGTGTTTTTAGTGTGTGTGTGTGTGTGTTCGTCGATTTTATTATGTCTTATATTCGGACATTTATGGAGATAGAAAAAAACTTCAAATAAAAAGTTTTATATTTTTTTACCAGTAATCCGGTGGCGTGTCTAAAATAAAAATGAATGTTTTAATTTTTGAGATATACCCCGATATCTAAGTAGCCACTGTATGCTTTCCATCGTTGCGCTTTATTTGTTTTGTGTTTAGTTCTCGGTTTAGTTTAAAGAATCTACAACAAAATTATTTAAAGAAGTAAATCGTACGCCATTCTGAAACCAGTGTCCGAGACCATAAAACAAGGAAAATAATTAACAGTGGTAAAACGAGGTATTTAATTTAATCAGAGCGTCGGAAAATCTTTACGATGCTAATCTTGGAGTCGAAAAACCGTCGGTGGAATGAATCGCCCCGTAATTACGAAGAAACATTTACGAAATGCGATTTGCGTGCCGAAAGGCCGTTCGGATTGTGCCAACTTCTGCAGAAATGAACAATAAGAATAGCAGTTAAAAATAGGTAAATTTTAAAAGTGCAATGTACCTACAGGGTGATCATTTTTAAGTCGGCACTATTGCTAACTTCCTTATTATTGGAGGTACGAAGTCGGTTATATTAGTAAAGTTGTAGTACTTTTTCCATTAATTAACATGCTGCCAACCGAAAAACAACTAAAAATCTGGTTTTCGATTTAATACCAAAAATGTCATTTTTTCAATAGGAACACCCTGTATATTATATTACCATTCAAAAGATCTATCAAAGGGCTTTTAAAAAATGTCTACATGTAATATATCCAATTTTTAATAGTTTTGGAAATATGGCGATACTCGGGAATTTAATAGTAAACCGGCATTTTTAAATAAAACACTCTGTACCCATTAAATAGATATTTTAAAGTGCTTTAAGAAAATGCCACATTTGATATGTCTATTTCTTTATAGTTTAAAAAATATGGCCATCCAAATCTAAAAAATAGTAGATATATTGTCTATTTTCGACACTAAACTTAGTGCTTATAGCTTGGAGTTGTAGATATAATTAAAATTTAACATAATTTTCAGATTCGAATGACCATATTTGTTAAACTATAAGAGTTAGACATATTCAATGTGGTATTTTCTTAAAGCTCTTTAAAATGGCGATGTAATATACAGAGTGTTTTATTTATTTTATTAAGTACCAAACTCCCGAGAATGACCAATTTCCGAAACTATTAAAAATTGGATAAATCACATGTGAACTTTTTTAAAGCTTATGATAGATTTTTTTTAAATGGTGTTATAATATACAGGGTGTTTCTTTAAAAAATACATTTTTGTAATAAATAGAAAACTCGATGATCAATAATTGTTTTTAAGTTGGCAGCACGTTAATCAGCGGAAAAATACTACAACTTCACTAATATAGCCGACTTCGTATCTCCAATAATAAGAAAGTTAGCAATAGTGCCGACTTAAAATGATCACTTGTATACAAAGTTTTTCAATATTTATGACAAACATTTTCAGGTTAAAATAGGACTTTTTTATAAACATGTGTCCTAAAATACACCCTCTTTGAGCTACAGCCATTTCAAGTTCCGTAAAAAATCAGAAACTATAAACTGTGGCTCCATTTTCGAATAAAATCTCACGAAAATTCACGAAAATTTGCATACCTATATTATTTAAGGTAAAGTATTTATTTCATGTCCTTAAAAACGTAAAAACCCAATTTTAGGAAGGGATTAAGGAGGGTAAACACTAGGTTAGGTGAAAAAATATACTATTTTTATTTTGACTTCTGACTAGACACCTCCAGAGAATTCTTGGCTAACCTAATTTTACTTAAGAGGAAGATCCGCTTTATTTTGCATATTATCCCATACAAAATAATTTATATCTCGCCAGTCGTTAAATTGACTTTAAACACTTAAAAAAAATAAATCGACTTCAAGAAAATAAATAAAACTCACTAAAAAATTAAAAATTATAAATAAAAAAATACCATTTCCCGACTTTATATTTTAAATTTTTTAGTGAATTTAATTTATTTTTGAAGTCGGTTTAATTAAAAAAAGGGTTTATTTTTCGCTTTTTAGTATATTTTTTGCCTTCTAGTTTATTATTATTACTATTAAATCGGTAAACATACACAAAAACTTTACTAGTACCTCTTTCAGAGACTACAGTATAAGCCACAGGGACGTCTCATTTGGTTGGGTTGAAACTTACAGAGAGTCTTGCATCACATAGGGGAGGGTCATGGTTAGTTAAATATATATATATATATATATATATATATATATATATATATATATATATATATATATATATATACCCAAGAAAAATAAATAAATAATTATATATATATAAAATGTTTAACTAACTAGAACTAACCATGACCACCCCAATGTCAATCAAGCAATATACACGTCCCTGTGCTTTCTACTGAAGTCTCTCTTTCAGTTTGGTGAAAAGGGCAAATTTTACTCCAAGTTTGTAGATTCTGAATGCACCCCTTATGTTTGAGCATATACCAGTCTAGAGGCAGCTTTGCCGCACGAAGAACGTACGACAGAGACTTGCGATCTTGAATTGATTTTTTCATAGGACCATCGCGAAAGTGCACTCTTTCAAATAAAAACAAAAAAATCGGTCCACAATTGATGGAGTAATCGCGTAACATACACAAAAAAAAAACATACAGGCGAATTTATAACCTCTTTTTTTGAAGTCGGTTAAAAACGCAAGTCAGTTTAAAACCATATTTTAATTTACATTGATGCAAGTCTGCATTTAAAGAAAGGTGTCCTTATAGGAACTGCGCATTCCGCAATGAGATTCTTTCAAATGCTAATGACACAAAAGGCCTATTTATGAGGGCTACGTTACGCAAAGATTAAGAATGAATGCGGGTTCGGCACGCTGCTGCTGCCTTTCCCTGTTTATGCATCGCGCTGGAAAAGTCACTTCTTGGTGCTCACTAAATGTCAAAGACACGATGTTTTCAATTGATAACCACGATAGATGTTTAATTAGACTTGTCTCAGGAGCGTCGTAGTATGTTTTATTCCTTTTAGATAATTTGTATTCGTCATTAAAACGTCGAATGTCAGCACTGAAAAAAGTGATGATGACACCTATGATTTAGTGTACCGGGTGGAGAATCGCCAGACTGTCCATAGGAAATCCCATGTAAATTTTGATACCTTGAAATATTGGCTCCCCTGTTGATTTTACAACAAAATTGTATTAAACTATTTTGAAGACATTAATAAGATAAGCTCACCCACTAAATTTCTTTATTTGCTATAATAAGCTAATTAAAAGTTATTAATGAAATCGTTGCATACCTGATACATACCATAATGAATCCACCAGTAATGAATATATAATAGTGAATCACTAATAAAAAGTGCAACGTAAATTAAAAACTTGTCAAGACGTTATGTATTACTAGTGGATTTATTACGGTATCTATCAGGTATGTATATTTTACAAATATATACATATTTTTTAATAATTTTTAATTGGATTATTAAAAATAATTTAGAAATTTAGTGTCTAAGCTTTTCTTACACACGTTTTAAAATAGTCTAATACAATTTTGTTGTAAAATTAATAGTTGAGCCAATATTTTGTTTTTCCATGGTCATTGCAGTCTGGAGATGCATCTCCTGGTAGAAGTTTTATACGCATCCTTAGAGAAGCCGATATAAGTTGGCCAAAATTTTTTCTTAAGGATTTTCTGTCCCTTAAGACAGTTAAATGGTGGTTTGAGCAATTCCAAAAAGTAATATTTAAATTGGAAGATGGTAAACTTTCAGGCTTATTGTTAATCCATTGATATTACATTTCTTTACTTTTTTAAAAGATTTACTCTAGATGTATTTTAGTTTTTGTCATATAAATACTTCAATTTAACTGATTTTACATAAATATGCTTAAAAAGGTATAGAAATTAATTTAATTACAAATAATTATTTACAAAACTGCCTGATGTTCTAAAACTGTTTTTACATAAATATGCTTAAAAAGGTATATAAATTAATTTAATTACAAATAATTATTTACAAAACTGCCTGATGTTCTAAAACTGTTTTTACATAAATATGCTTAAAAGGTATAGAAATTAATTTAATTACAAATAATTATTTACAAAACTGCCTGATGTTCTAAAACTGTTTTTGCATAAATATGCCCAAAAGGTATAGAAATTAATTTAATTACAAATAATTATTTACGAAACTACCTGATGTTCTAAAACAACCGAAAAACATATTATTGGGTAAAATCAACGTTGATATTTCATTTTACCCATATTAGACCGGACTAATATCTTTCCTCCCCATGGCTTCCACATGGCTTCGTTGTAGTGTACATACTTAATATCATTCAATATAGAAAATTAAATAGAGTTTTTAAGGTAACGCCACTGACTTGTTGATAAATATAAAACACGTTTATGTCAGTATGCGTGAATATGTAAATGGTTGTTACACGAGACACTCAGTATAAAACAATTTTATGGGTTGTAATACAACGAACGTTTCCACAATGAGGCGCAATGATAAGCCCTAATGAATATTCAATAAATAGAGCTTAGCGAGTCTTAGATAATATTACAAAAGTACGTGACAGTACTAGATATGGTTACGTGGTTAGTCCGAAGTTAATATTTTGTAGGGAATTTAAAAATCACGGTTTTGGTAAATTTTATTAGACTAGATATTTTTTTATCTTTGGACAAACCACGAAGGCTTAAAGCCTAAATGCTAACGTACCGTGGATGTCTTAAGCGAGGTAGAGGAGTTTGTTGACACGGGACTTAAATACTTGAAGATTTGGGGGAAGGAAATACCTCCGCGGGCAGCAGGTTCCACAATCTAGAAAATTTAGGGATAAAAGAACGAACAAAGTGGGAAGTTCGGGGCCTGTCAGTTGGACCGTATAGGGATGCATACTCGCGGAACCACGAGTTTCTCTGTTGGGAACCGTGAGTGGAGGAACTATACCGGACAATTCTTCAGAGCAGAAGCCATGGAAGTACCTATAAAAAAGCGATAAATCCCCACAGCCCGACGATGGGCAAGAGGGGAAGCCCTTCCGAAGTAAAGGATCATTATTGAGACGAGATAGCTCTTCTCTGAATAGAATCAAGAATGCTTAGGGTTGTGGGGGACGCCATGCCCCAGATATGGGAACAATATTCCAAGGGAGGTCGGATTTGAGACACATATAAAGTGTTATAAATTAGAAGCGGAAAAATACTTTTGGCTCGAAAGAGAAATCCAAGCTTTTTTGAAGCTGCCGTGGCTATAGATACAATGTGTTTATGCCAGTTAAGGTTACTTTCAAATGTGACGCCCACAAGATTGAAGGTGTCTTTGCTCTGTAAAACTTGGCCGCTCATAAGTAGAGGATGAGTATTTGATGACTCTTTTCGCGACAAGGAACATGATTGTGTTTTGGATGCATTAAAATGAACGAGATTTTTGGCGCCCCAATCCAATATTAAATTAAGATCCTGCGAAAGAGATATCTGCATCGCTCTGCGTTTGTTTTCCAAGTCAGGTTTAGTGATGTGATGGGTTTAGGAACCTGAAAACTGGAGTGAAGGGTACTATCGTCGGCGAAACTATGAATGGAATTAGTTGTGGACGAGAGAAGGTCGTTGATGTGAAAAAGAAACAATGATAGGGATTGATGATATAAAAGTAAACTTGATTAAGTTTCTGTTGTTGTTGTTTCATAATTGATAACGCAGGTCCACAAAATAAAAAAAAGGGGTCTGTGCTGAGTCTCGAACAAAGATTGTGTCAGGTATTTTTTGCTGAATACGAATCAAGTCAAAACGGGAGTCAAACTGCACAAAAACCGAATTGCAGACGCCAAAGGGGCACTGGCATCTGTTTTTAAATTTAGAAAGAGGGTTTTGTAGCTCCTCGTTTTAAAGGTCCTTTAATACTTTTCTTAAAGCCACTTTTTTTTAATCGACCTAGTCGTTTCAGACGTAATAAAACTTATTTTATATATTAAATACAAAAATAACAATGGAGTTTTTGGATGTTGTCATCATGCCTAATTTTTCCAAGAAAAACTCTAATTTGAAAGGTTTTGTTTAGCAATTTTCCAAAGACTGAAGAGTGAGCAAAACTGATCACGGATTCGTGCTTCCACAGCAAAAATACGACAAAACCGATACTTTTTTTGGTTTAGTGGTGCCATGTCTTAAAAACCTTTTGTTTGTGTTTTTTTTCATTTTAGTATACGTTACTTTAAATTTGTGGGAAAATTTGTTAGTTGCATTTAGTTGTAAATAGACAAGAGCATGTAATTTACTGGCCACAATGTTTTTATTCAGTTTTCTAAAGATTTCAGAGTTTTTTTTTGCAAAAGTGGTATCCCAGACCTGCGATGCACGTATTTCCGAGTATTTTTACTTCCTGAACTCGAATACAAATCAGTTTTTCTCCCGCATTTATTAATTTTCGACAAACTTTGGAAAACCGTCAATATAACAGGTTTTGGAGAAATAAGAAAATGGATTTGTGTTTAGAAGGTAAAAATACAACGATACCCATGTATCACCATATTGTAGGTGGTGTAATTTAAGGCAACCATTAAATTTCTAGTGGATTTTGAAGTCAATACTTGACTCAGCCCACTCGAGTCTAGTTGGCTGCCCATTACTAATAAAAAGTTGTTAATATCTGCGCTATTTCAGTAAGAGGAAAAAATCTCTGAAATGGAATTTATTATTATTTTAAAAACCCAAAGATATTCAATTACTGAATTATTTCTCTTTATTAACCCACTTAACTCTTAAAACTAAAAAATATTTATCATGTTTATGTATTTCAGGTAAGTGCCCTCTATCTCTTTGATCGCCTCCGAGTGCCGTTGTAACGGATGGTTGGTATGTATTTACCTTAATATTATAACTACATTATTTGAGCACATGTAGCTAGCAATTTACTTATCTCGGCATCAACATAAACTCGACGTTTATTAAAATAAAAGACCCGTTTAGCTGATAATAATTATTTTGTACTTTATCATTTATTTAATTTGATCGGTATAATTTCCTGGTGCCAGTTTGGTTATTCATAACTGCCGCCGATTTGTGGCACGAATATCGGTTCGGCGACGGCGTCGGTTTTTGTCCTGGAAGTGATTTCTAGCCCAAACTTTTGACAGATAAAAAGATACGTCATAAAACACCTTAAATTAAAGCTAGGTTATTTCCCTTAATATTAAATACACCAATCAGAGACCACCATTTTTTTTAATGTGTTTAGTTGAGTGATTAAACCACTGGTGCTCTTTAACAGGGAATAAATGTCTGACATTCAAACTGGTTGTCAAAATTGTTACAAAATGACAAACTTTATTATCAGTAAAATTATTTTAAAGTGGGTTGTATGGGCGCCAATGTAACAAAAATTATTTTCTTATGGAATTTTTTGCAAAATCATATTCAGAATAAAATGCTGGTAATTTTCTAGAAACCTACGGCAACTCCGATTTTAACAAAATTTGGTATACAGGGTTTTTTGGAGCGCTGATCACGAATTTGAAAGATTTTTTAGCGGAAACGTTTTGTTCTGGGAGATATTCATCATCAAAGTTAAAATTTGAACTAAGCTTATTTTCACTATATTCCCCCTTCTTTTGCGCACAATTCTTGATTTAAAGCTAAAGTGTCACACAATATTTGATTTTCACCTTTTAAAACCCCCGTTTTTATACGTTTTTACATTATTTTGCATTAAATTGCGTGGCTTTTCTTTGATAATGCGGCAACCATACATACACATAGGGCTTCATGGCACACTGGGATTGAAATGATTCAAAGTATAGCTATGCAATTTAATGCAAAAATAATGTAAAATACGTTAAAAACGGGGTTTTAAAGGTGAAAATCAAATATTGTGTGCCACTTTAGCTTTAAATCAAGAATTGTGTGCAAAATGAAGGGAGAATATTGTAAAAATAGGATTAGTTTAAAATTCAAGTCTGATGATGAATATCTCAAGAATAAAACGTTTCCGCCAAATTCGTGATCAGCGCCTCAAAAAACCCCGTATACCAAATTTTGTCAAAACGGAGTTGCCACAGGTTTCTAGAGAATTACCAAAATACTGATTACGACGACCGATTATGCCAGTTTGAATTTTGATCAGATTTTTATTAACCGAAATTGTTTAACAAGTAAGAAACATTTTTTTATCAAATAAATTTTGATTTATTTTTTTGCTAATTTTCCACCTTAAACGACTCTTTACATTTTTTCAGAAATTAATATTTATTAAGTCATATTGATTTAAACAATGGAAAAGAAGCAATAAGGCCGTACTTTACTATTTAAATATTGTATGAAAATATAAAAAAAAATTACATGTTATTTGTTTCTGGAATCCTTGAACTTTTTGTATCAATTGTAGAGTGAGCGATTTAACCATTTTGAATTCCCTAGATATTGTTTTTGATTTCTAACAAAGTGTACCTATTATCTTGTCTTTAGCCCACAAAAATCTTTGCACTTTTCCTAAATTTTATAGTCTTCAATATAAATAGCATCCAGATCGACCTAGTGTATTCTAAAGGTTACCACGACAACTACATATAACTTAAGGTGTCGTGGCTAAGGTAGCTGTCGTGATAACCGTGGAATACACCAGGCCCATTTCGGTACTGTTTATAAAGGGACCATAACATACAGGAAAAGCGCAAAGATTTTTGGGGATTAAAAACACGAAAATACACTTTGTTAGGAAAAAAAAAAATATCTATGATTTTACAATTATCAAATCGCTTAATCTACAATTGTTACAAAAACTTGGAGGATTCCATGTAAAATTTTTCATATTTTCGTACATTATTTAAATGGTAAAGTTGGGCCTTACTGCTCATTTTCAGTTGTTTAAATAAATATACCTTGATAAATATTAATATTTCGAAAAAATATAAAGTCATTTTCGGTGGAAAATTAGTAAAAAAATTAAATTTTATTTGATGCTTTTTTTTTTCTTAATTGTGAAAAAAGCGGTTTACAAAAAATGTGACCAAAATTCGAGCTGGCATTATGGATCGTTGTAATCAGCATTTTATAAACATGATCCTGCAAAAAAATCGTGAATAATTTTTTGATACATTGGCGACCATACGACCTACGGCGTATTCCCCAAGCTCTGACAAATATTTATTAGACTGATAGCCTGCAATAAGCGTGCTATCAGTCTGATAATTGGATGATGATACCTAATTGAAAAGAAATCATTTGCTTCCTTCTATTTATTTTATATGTGTAAAAAGTTCCACGCACCTGACTTAAAGTTTGTCCTATTTTTAAAAATAAGAGTACTTTACTCTTGGTTATTTTTTATATTTTTTTGTTATAACTCGCCCTCTATAATACCAATTTTTAACACGCTTTTATTAGCTTGGGTTGTAACTATCTATCTATCTATCTATCTATGTAACGGAATCTTTGAGCCTAATTTTTACCAACTTCCAGCGATTCAATTTCTTTGAAACTTTGCACACGTATCAAGGACCGATGACAATGCAATAATTTAAAACAGTATCCCGTTATCCTGATTAGGACCGCCAGGATAAATAAATTCCTTTACAGATCCTCTGTGTCTCTTGACAAAATGGCGAAGGAATTTTTTAGTGAATAAACTGGAGCATTTATTTTTAAAAAACTAATTGATATATCGAACTAAAAAATGAAAAATAAATAATAGTTTAAAAAAACTAAAAAAACACGCTTTTATATGCAACCGAACTAAAAATTAGAAAATAATTTTTCATTACAAAGAGTTTGTCACTTCAGAATAAAAGCGTGGGGTGCTTAATATATTAAATGTTATAATTATTCTATTTGCAAATATCTATGAGGAAAAGTTATGAAAAGAATAGTAAAATGCACCCCACGCTTTTTACTCTGAAGTGACGAACTCTTTGTAACGAAAAATTATTTTCTAATTTTTAGTTCGGTTGCATATAAAAGCGTGTTTTTTAGTTTTTTAAACTATTATTTATTGTTTTAGATTTTGGACCATGCGACCAGTTTTCACAAAATTGCGTTTTTAAATTCAAAAATTTTTGGTCCATTTGTCCTCTTGTAACAACTATATTGGGCGCACTGTATTAAAAAATTGTATTTGATATCATTTTTTAAAATATTTTTGGACTAAATAAATAAAATACATTTTTAATAGAAAACATTATTTTTACCCTTTGTTGTCCAGTTTTATTTTATTTATTTAAAAGGAATTATCGGCCAAAAAATATCTAAGAGTCTACGGTTTCAAAGTTATGAAATTAGGCATTTAGTTAAGATTAACGCTTCCTTTTAAACGACGTATCATGTTTAAATGACAAAATTAAAAAGTTGTTAACTTTTGTGCAAGATTTATTTCTTAATACAATCGCTAATAACTTAAATGTTCAAATTTGGCGCTTGGTTCCTTTTCAATAAGCAGCATCTAATTATTTGTCAGAGCTTGGTGAATACGGCCGCTAGTCTATTTGTTGTTGTCTCAGGTCTGTCGAGTTAATTTTTTAGGTTTCTGTCTTCATTTATTTTTGAAACTATCTGGGGTCGGTATTTTTTTTTAACATATCTGATGTGTTTCTGTTTTGACATCAGATTTGTTTTTTTATGCCGAGACCTATTAAATTAGCACTTTTTAAAGGTTATTTTTCATTGGAATTTGCCGTTGTTATTTTTGAAAAACAATAGTACTTTTTTAATCCGTATTAAGTTTTATACAGATCTGTCCACTTAATTTTTAGGTTTCTGTCTTTATTTTTTAAAGACAATATAGGTTTCGGCATTAACAAAAAAAACAAATCTAATGTCAAAACAGAAACACATTAAAACAAAAAATACCGACCCCGAGATAATATTATCTTCAAAAATAAAAATAAAGACAGAAACCTAAAAAATTAAGTTGACAGATGTGTATAAAACTTAATACGGATTAAAAAAGCACTACTGTTTTTCAAAAATAACAACAGCAAATTCTAATAAAAAATAACCTTCAAAAAGTGTCAATTGGTCAAATTTTTGAAATAATGACCTTATTATCGTTAACCTAGTTAAAAATTAATGGTTAAAAATATTATAAATGCATGAATTTCCTTTTTATGTCGTAAGTATCGCTAAGAATTATTCAAGGCATATAGCATACATTTTATGCAAGGAAGTTAAGAAATCTTATATGAACTATTTTCAGTGGTACATTGAATAATGCAATGCATCAAGTATTTCATTTTCTTTAAGTTTTTTAAAACCTTTTTTGAAATCTAATAATAAAGGTTGCAGAAAAAGGAAAAAAGGGCTGAATTTAATAAATTTAAAAAAACATCTAAAATAACATTCTATTTTTTTGTATTTAAAAAGCAGGATTTTAAATTTATATTTTCAAAAATATAAAAGATTAATTTATCAAGTCAAATGTGGTATTTTGCTAAACCTCTGTTTAATGTCTTTGCAACGGTAATATAATATACAAACTGTGGTTTGTAAAAAAAATCTGATGATGGCCATATTTCCAGAAACTATTAAAAACTAAATATATTAAATATGGTATTTCTTATAGCTTTTAAGAAGCCCTTTCAATTGATGATAAAATATATAGGCTGTTTCATTAAAAAAACTCAACTTTGTGTTATAACTTTAAAATCAAAGTCAATGGAAAAAATATAGGCACGCCACTGAATTTTACATAAAAATCTTCAAACTTTTCTATTTACATTTTTTTTTTATCTCTAATATCAAACAAGTAACTGATCTCTGACCGAATTGACAAAATTTAATTAACACTTTGTATTACGCAAAACGAATCAAGTTAGTCATGATTTACTTTTACAGATGTGTTTCATCTCTTTTAGTTTTCGTTACACCCTACAAGGTTAACAAAAAGGCGCCACCCTGTACAAGGTATTTCATTTAAGAGGAAAAATGGCATGTTTTTTGACATTCCCAATATTTTTAAAGAAATTCGAGATAGCCAATCGATGTATTTTAGCTCGGAGAATTTAAAAATCGTATTAAAAAACAATTGCGTGAAAGACAAAAGTCCATAAAAGTTTTATTTTTTAAATGAAACACCATATTTATTATTATATTTTTGAATTCTATGGTCAATTCTAAGTGTTTTTTATTAAGGGTACTACATGTTTATCTTTTACTGTTTTTAAGTTATTGACGCTAAAATGGTCACATTTTTGGCTTATTTAATTAAATATCTAAATATGAAATACAGGTAATGCAGGTGATTACCTGATACTTCATTGTCATTTTGTTTATTTCTTTGGAAATTATTAATGTATCTTCTTTTTGCTTCACTGGCATTTTGTCTACACTTGTTTTATAGCGTTACTATTTGTAGTTTTTCATCTAAAAAATAATTCATTTTAAATAATTAGTATTAAAATCCACCAATAGGTAAAAGATTTAATTACTTTAAAATATTAGGTAATCACCTGTATTACCTTTAATAGCTTTGTTCGCGGGTTCAATTCTGAACCTGTTCTGGGACTATTCGCATGCGCAGTGAAAAAAGCAGCGTTTGCGGTTAGTAAAATCCTGAATTTTTAGTAACAGTTCTGTGTTCGCGGGTTACAATGGAATCAGTTCGTTACCGGTTCGTAACCCGATTAGCAGTCCTGGGATTTTTGTTGGAACTAAAAGTTCAGTTCGGGATTTCATGCGCATTATCGACATGGTCAGATGTTTGCTGTTTTTGTGGTACAGAAATAAATTGTTGTATTACAGTTTATTTGTTTCTGCCACTTTTTTGCGGGTTAATATACCTGTTAAATATTTTTTCTATAACTTTGTGATTCTGACCGTATATAAACAAAGGATTTTTATTTTTACTCCGTATGAATGTATGTATACGACAATAAAATAAATAAAGATCTAATCAAAACTATGACAATATTACAAGATTTTACCATTTCTTGTTGTTTGAATTTAATCTTTAGTTAAATACACATACTTATGTTAAAAACGAGAGAAGGCAGGGAATCCCTCGTCTTTCGCCGAGAGACCTCGAGTGTCTTTCGACAACAAAAAGATTTTACCTTTTTATTTGGATTTATTTTTTTTATGTAGTATCCAATTTAACCATAAAAATTCTAACCAAAAAGCTAGGTTAGAAAACATCCTCAGCTGTATAGAAAATCGTTCGCGGCAAATAAAAATTCCGAACTAATAAATAACTGGACATGCGCTTTTAAACCATTCTAAACCAATTCGGTTCTAGTTCCAGAATCAGTTCATTACTAGACCCGCGAACAAAGCTAATGTTATTGATATATTTAATTACATAATATTAGCCAAAAATATTACTCTTTAAGCGTCGATAACCCAAAAACAGTTAAAAACAGACATATAGTACCTTTAATAAGAAATACTTTGTAATTGAGCAAAGGAATTCAAAAATATAATTATAAATATGGTGTTTATAAAATGCAACATTGATGGCGTAATTCTTTGTTTTTGATGCACTTGTATTTTTAGTACGATTTTAAAATTCCCGAGCAAAAATACAATGATTGGCTATCTTGAATTTATTTAAAAATATGGGAAAGTAAAAAAAAATATGCCATTTTTTTCTCTTGAATGAAAAACCCTGTACATTACCAAATATATGTAAAAATGGTTTATTATTGGAAAAAAATTTAATTATTGTTGAGTTCTGAAACAGACCATATCTACTATCCCTAAGTAAACATTTTAAATTTATGGGACAATATATTTTGTTGGTTTGCAATAATGTTTATAGATGCCCCAGTTAGAATTTCCCAAAAATATAAACCAGGTTGTACCGGTAATGAAGAAATAAATACTAATAATTTTGTTCGCGGTAATGTAATCCATTTATTTCTTTTAAATAAATATAGAACACATGTGCAATATGTACGTTTCCTAAAGAACAAATTATTACAAGTGTTAGGCAATTAGGTAAACATGAAGTTATACAGAAAATTACCCACTTATTGTAATTTTTTGCTGTATATTAGTAAAATATATTATAGTAGGTCTTAATATTTTTAATGATGTATTAGGTTAAACATATTACAATTTTTACAACAATTATAGTATAATTTAAACAAAATATATTTTGGTTTTTCTCCAGAATAAAATTAAAAAGTTCATTCAACACTTTAAGAAAATTAAAACCTTTATATACCATGAAGAACTATTCTGTTCTTACACAATATAATAAAAGTTATGATTACTTTAAAGGAAATAAAATAATGAAATACCTATTTAATATTAAGTTACTTACGATACAAAGGTTTCAATCCATAAACAAAGGTTTATTAGCTCTCGGTTGAAATTATTTTAATACAATAAAATAAAATCGTAACAAGACGCCAGGACGGAAACTGGGCCAATGGTTGCGTCTCAAAAATGAGGTAAATAGTTTACCAAAAATGTGGTAAACAGTTTACCTAAAAATTTACTGATAAACTTATTAGAAAGAACTGTAACTTTTACTTACTTACTTTTTTTTACTTAAAAATGAAATGTCTTATGGACATTTTAGAGTTTGACATTACTTTGGAAAAAATTAACTGGTAAAAGATACACCTATTAGGTATCTTAACCAAATAAAAAGAATAGTAAAAATAATAGTTTAAAAAACTAAAAAACACGCTTTTATATGCAACCGAACTAAAAATTAGAAAATAATTTTTCATTACAAAGAGTTTGTCACTTCAGAATAAAAGCGTGGGGTGCTTAATATATTAAATGTTCATAACTTATCCTCATAGATATTTGCAAATATCTATGAGGGAAAAGTTATGAAAAAATAGTAAAATGCACCCCACGCTTTTATTCTGAAGTGACAAACTCTTTGTAATGAAAAATTATTTTCTAATTTTTAGTTCGGTTGCATATAAAAGCGTGTTTTTTAGTTTTTTTAAACTATTATTTATTTTTCATTTTTTAGTTCGATATATCAATTAGTTTTTTTAAAAATAAATGCTCCAGTTTATTCACTAAAAAATTCCTTCGCCATTTTGTCAAGAGTAGTATTAGGACACAGAGGATCTGTAAAGGAATTTATTTATCCTGGCGCTCCTAATCAGGATAACGGGATACTGTTTTTAAATTATTGCATTGTCATCGGTCCTTGATACGTGTGCAAAGTTTCCAAGAAATTGAATCGCTGGGAGTTGGTAAAAATTAGGCTCAAAGATTCCGTTACATAGATAGATATGTAGATAGATAGATAGATACAACCCAAGCTAATAAAAGCGTGTTAAAAAATGATTAGCTATATAATAAAGTATTTTATGCTTTATTTGTTTACTGGGAGATTAAATTTAAAAGTAACTTAATATTAAATATTTCAATATTTTATTTCTTTTAAAGTAATCATAACTTTTATTATATTGTGTAAGAATAGAATATCTCATAGTATATAAAAGTTTTAATTTCCTTAAAGTGTTGAATAAACTTTTTAATTTTATTCTGAAGGAAAGCCAAATTATATTTTGTTTAAATTTAATCTCCCAGAAAACAAATAAAGCATAAAACAATTATAGTCCCTGGGCCAGTAATGAAATGGGCTTTATGATAAGAACACTTTTAAAACCTTTTAGGGGGTTCCTTTTGACGAGTCTACCACGAATATTCATACCGCCATATATGGAAGCGGCGCGTTAACCCAGTCTGTCGATGGTCCCCCGGTTCGACACCCGAAAAGTTAGGAATTGAGAGACCGGGTTGAAGCGCCACTTCCATACATGGTGGTAGACACGTCAAAAGGGACTTTTGGCGAGCATGGTGTAGAGGCTAACGTATCAGCCTCTCACGCGCAGCGATCCGGGTTCGAATCTCGGTTCCCTCCACGGATTTTTAATAGCTCGTCACCTCACAGATGGTAATGGCAAAGCCCCTGTGTAATATTCTGCCAATTCTAGGTAGTACTTATTTAAAAAAATAACGTCCGTGGTGACACTACCGCGTTGTCTAAAAGGTGCTGTAAAATGCAAAACTGTATGTTTCAGTGCTTGGATAACGTTAACGGAACAGGGTAAAAATGGGTTAAACATTCAATAACCCGGCACTCACGGTACTTTGGTATTTAGGCATAAGCCTTCGTGAGATGTCACAAAGATTAAAAAAACAACTATTTCTTTAATGCCCCCCGGATCAATTTACAAAATTAAAACTTTGTGATATAAAATTAACTCATAAATACTATATTTTACAGTGAAATTGACAGATAAAAATTTATAAAATATTATTAATTTGCAATATTTGCAATAAATAATAAAAATTTTAGAGCTAATATACAGGGTTTTAAGTAACTCTACCTACAAACTTTGGGAGAGTGTCCTTTATATCTATAGTTTAAAAATCTGTCAACATAGGGTGGGTATTGTAGTTGAAAAATATTCCCAAATCGTTTTTCCAAAGTTATTTGAAATTTATTGGTTATTGAAGGGTCTTTTTTTTACTTGCTGTTTTTTGTTATTCTTCAAATATCCTAAAAATGATATCGGTTTTGATAAATTTTTCTTCGACGACTCGGCCTTACCAACTTTTTATTACGTGTTTACATCAACATGAAAAGGATTTATATTTTTCCTAAAACGAATTGACAGTGTACGGTTATGATATCCATTGTTGGTAATTTTTTACGCCCAAACTCCCACCTACGCTAGAGCAACAGCACACTTTCCCCAAGGGCTCCAAACCGCAATTTATGTTGCCGTTTTCGACAAGAGAATTTCAAAACTGCACGAACGCGAACATTCGTACGAAATGCCATAAAAAACAACACATGTAAGCCGCAGACATTTTAGAATTATTCGCCACACGGGTACCGAAGTATATTGTAAATTTTTGTTTTAGATTTCTAGCTTTTATGGTTACTTTTGTTGTATATTTTAAACGGATTGTTTACATGGTGGACCAAATTCGACGATTTTTATGGGAAACTCATGTTTATACAGTGTGTCCCAGGATAGGTGTTACAAGACAAATGGACGAAAAATTTTGAAATTTTTGAACCTCCTTGTGAGACAACTTGTAATATACATATAATATATATATATATATATATATATATATATATATATATATATATATATATATATATATATATATATATATATATATATATATATATATATATATATATAATAAGACAAAATTGTTTTAGCAAATGTTGTGGAAAATTAAATTGTATGTTAAAATTTAAAGTTTAAGAATTTAAAAAAATAGCTTTAACTTTAAATTTTGACATAAAATACAATTAAACAGTAAACCTAAAATTAACGCAGATGCAAAAATTGTATTTTTTTTATAAATTTTTGCTAAAGTACTAATTTTTGCCCAATTTTGCATACACATCACTAATAATTCTTTATATTCACCTTATTAATTTGACGCCAGTTATCAATGCCAAATGGCCTAAACTGTCCTTCACTTTGAGAAAATGACTTAGAATTTTTTTGTTTCGTGCCCTTTATAATTTTAATATGAAATTTATAAAAAGCATTAATATATCTATTAAAAAGGTCCACTTGTTGCATAATTTTTAAATGAACGATGTTCAAGAAAAACGACATTAAATATTAACGTAAGTTTATTTAAAAATTCTAATTTTTAAAATTAACAAAGCAAGCGTTTAAAACAAACGTTGTTTATGAGTTACCTATACAATTTTGTTCTATTTAAAAAAATAAAAGTAGTTAGCTCTTGGGCATTTTTCATATTTTTAGTTATAACTCGCCCTGTATAATACCAATTAGCGTTAAATTTTGTATTTATTAGCTGTGGACCTTGCACCTGTTTTCCCAAAATTTCGTTTTAAAATTTAAATTTTTTTTTGTCATATTTGTCCATTTGTCCTCTTGTAACACCTATCCTGGGACTCACTGTATAAACAGAAGTTTTCTATAAAAATTTCGAATTTGGTCCACCCCAAAAACAATCCGTTTAAAATGTACAACAAAAGTGATCATAAAAGCTAGACTGACCTCTTTTTTTTTTGCTTTTAAGTAAGTTTTTTCATTGTTTTGAAGTTGGTTGAATTTTTTTTTAACTGTTTATTAATTTTTAAGCAGAATATCATTTAAAAAATGTATCAAGAATAACATTATCAGTGTTACAGCGGTATTAAAAAATTTCATGAAAATAATTTTGGAGATTATTAAAAAAAATTATTTTAACTTTTATAATAAAATAACCTAAAAAACATTCATAATTTGCTGTTAAAACAGCTGCTTCCTCCAAATTCCTACACAACACAATTTTCAGCTGTAAACAAATGGGTCCCGGAGTTGAGTTATGGAGTTCAATAAAACTTTGTATTATTGTTTTTATCGATTACAAACTTTATTCTAAATAAATTGTCCTAATGACATTTTGTAAAAAAAAATAATTAAAGGTAGTTTACTTTTAGAGGACAATCAGGGTCTTTTAAGTTTTTGCAAACCCTGTATACAAAATCAACATTTTATGTTCGTGAATATATTTTTTTTTTTAATGAAAAATGTTTATGAAGAATGACTTTTATTCGAAAAATGGAAGTTTTGGTCCATTTATCCTATTGTAAATCCCATTCGTAAACAGTCTGTATTTTATGCTTTATTTGTTTTCTGGGAGATTAAATTTAAACAAAATATTATTTGGCTTTTCCCCAGAATAAAATTAAAAAGTTTGTTTAACATTTTAAGAAAATTAAAACTTTTATACATTATGAAGAACTATTCTGCTCTGACACAATATAATAAAAGTTATGATTACTTTAAAAGTATTGATGGTGGAGGGGAGGATAACCATCTGAATGTTTTAAAAGTGTTCCTTGAGAGGAGCAACTTAAGGTGGCGCCACAGTAGCCAGAGGAGATTTTTAACCAATGAGCATGAATTATTAGAGTGAGGTACAAAATGAAAAAGGACAGATAGATACTAAATAAAAAAGGAAGGAAATACCAAATCCCTCCACTGGCTACTGTGGCGCCATCCCAACTTGCTGCATTCCGATGGCCATTTTTCAACTTGTCGCCATAAAAGATGGTTATCCTCCCTCCACCATCCATATTTAAAAGAAATAAAATAATGAAATATTTAATATTAAGTTACTTACAATACATAGGTTTCAATCTATAAACAAAGGTTCATTAGCACTCGGTTAAAATTATTTTAATCCAATAAAATAAAATTTTAACAAGACGCCAGACGGAAACCTAATAGGTGTAACTTTTACCAGTTAATTTTTTCAAAAGTAATGCAAAGTAATGTCAAACTCTAAAATGTCCATCAGACATTTCATTTTTTTTTAGTTTTCTAACAAGTTTATCGGTAAGTTTTTAGGTAAACTGTTTACCACATTTTTGGTAAACCATTTACCACATTTTTGAGACGCAACCATTGGCCCAGTTCCCGTCTGGCGTCTTAAGATTTTATTTTATTGAATTAAAATAATTTCAACCGAGTGCTAATGAACCTTTGTTTATGGATTGAAACCTTTGTATTGTAAGTAACTTAATATTAAATATTTCATTATATTATTTCTTTTAAAGTTGCCAAATAATACTTTGTTTAAACAGTCTGTATATCAGCTCTTAAATCAAGGTATACATTTAATATCTTAAGCCGCGTCCAGACTTGCTACTAATTTGCCAAACTAACCAACCTATTTGCGCGCTCCTTTTGATGCAAAAACCGACAAGTTCTGAATCACCGTAAAATCATTCGCCAAGCCCTTGAAAGGACGTGAATTCCGTCCACGTCTACCTCCGCACTATGAGGCGCGGTATTCGGCGCGGCGAATTGTTGCAAGTCTGGATGCAGCTTTAAGTTAATGATTAATAATTCCCACACCTAGCTAGGGGGGCAGCTGCCTCCCCACCCTGTACCCGGCTACGCCCATGGATTTGACCTAGTATGCCAATCTGTGAACATGATTTTGTAAATATTTTTTTCTTTAAAATTTACACATAAATTCTTAAAATATCTATCAACTTGTTCAAGCGATGTGCTACAAATTATATAATGGTGACGGCGGCGAACTGTAAACTTGGGAAAATAACCTAAATAAACATAAAATTGTTGCAACTAAAACCGCTGAAGCAAGAAAAACTAGAGCAATTGAATATTAAAGTGGCGTAGGAATTTTTTAAACTATAAACATCCATTAAATATACTATTTGTATTAATTGTATTGATAAATTTAACAGTGGATCTTTGTGTAAAGAATATATAATTTCTTGACATTTTAATAAAAAAATATTTAAATAATTTTGGAAAAAAATCTCCAGAAAGCCTACACATACAAATGGATACTCTAAATTTTAACTCAAATCGCCCAATAATAATTATAGAGGAAGTTGTAAAAAGTCTATTTCATAGAATTAAAGGTATTTGTTCAAATCAAAAGATTATTTAAAAGATATTTTAATTCAAAATAATTATCCTCTTGATTTTATAAATAATTGTTTACCTTGAATTTGAAACTCGAATTATAAGACAAAATCAAAATTGACCTATTACAAATTTATTTTTACCATACATTCCCGGACTAATAAAATAAATAAAATAAAATTTAACGAATAGGACATAAATTTAATATTCGCACAATCTTTAAAACACAAAACACTATTAGATCTCAATTAACAAAAACAAAACCATACAACTTAAATGAAAATACAAAAAATGTAATTTATAAAATACCTTGCAATACAATAAGTTTTATATAGGTGAAACTTGTAGACCATTAGCCAAACGCATGAAAGAACACAGATCATACATTAAAAACACAGAAATTTCATAAATCAAAAATCTGTCAACACGCATTTGATAACAATCATAGAATAAACTGGGATGCTTCGAGCATTTTAGCAAAGGAAACTTGTTCTAAAAAACGCAAAATCAAAGAAAGTGCAATATATATATATATATATATATATATATATATATATATATATATATATATATATATATATATATATATATATATATATATATTATTAAATAAAGATAATTGTGTAGCATCAATTTCAGTTAATTTAAATAACACTTGGTTGCCTTTGCTTGATACTGATGTATCTTCAGGAAGACTAAACATTTACTAATTATCCACCTTTTTTGTATTTATTATAAACCATAAATACACCAGCAACCAGTTATATATGTCACTATGAAACTATAACCAAACAAACATATTTGACATTTAATGTCAAAGAGTTTTCAGAATATCCTAAAAAGATAAAAAAATTAAAATTTAAAACCTAAATAATAGTTAATTTTTAATTTTATTATTTTTATTCAATTTATCTTACAACGGTGGCAGACTTGCCACCGAAACGTCGATTTTTAGTTATATTTTTATTTGTTTTAATTTTTTGAGCTTTTGGTACTTTTAATTTAATTTTTGGCGTGTACCCAAATAACTACCATCCATTAAGGATATACATGTCGTGTCATTTCAAAGCCTCCTAGTGCAGTTTTTGCCAATGCGTGGCGTTGTTTTCCCAAATTTGTTTTTATTTAAACTTTAGCTTTGATAACTTTTT
>JACEGR010007485.1:0-48839 GCA_014170235.1 Listronotus bonariensis
GATTTTCAAAATTTTTACTGTAATTCTTCTTTTTGCCATTAAGTCAACCCCATTTATACAATTTGATTTACTTGGTGTGAGTAAAATATTTCACGCTTAAGGATATTGTCATTCCTATAAATTGTATACTTGCTTTCACGTTTCGTTTTATATTGTTTCCCAAGAAATGTATACTCAGCTTCTACGGTTTAAACTATCTTGATTCCAAAGTATATTCAGTTTTTATGCTACCAATTATTTTGATTCCTTTTAAAGTGACAACACACCCACCGAATATTTAAATTTTATGCTACGTATTTTTGTGCCTCCTTCAATTATCAGTATTAACGGCCTACAAATTTAAAAGCGCTGCGCTTTTAGGAAGTAAAGAACGATTCTTAGTGTCCAATAAATTTGGAGTGTTTTTTGCTAAAATAACCATGTCCAAACGTCAAAAAGATATGGGTGAGGTAAGTACAGTAAGTTGATTACTTAAATATCCTAGTCGCCGATAAATAAACGATTTAGGCTTTTAAACATGTTAAACAAAATATTAAAAAAAAATATCATTAACATTAAGATAATAAAAATATTTTTTTTAGAAAATAAGCAATTTTTGGAGTACTAGAAAGAGAAACCAGTTGCGTTGCGACAAAATCGAACAAGAAACTAAACAGCCCAAGGTATGTTAGTGCCATATATACGTAATAAAATAGGGTGGTAATATTTAAGCTGCAGTTATTTAACGAACAAACAAAATTGAAACTTGGTATGTTTTTTTTAGTTTATCGTTTTACAAAATGTCATCATTCAACCCGAAGGTACAAATTCCACTAATCATGAGGAGGCAATAGAGGTAAGTTTATCTTGAGTAAAACATTTTTACTTTTAATTATCTGTTTATACTATGCATACATATTTCATCATACAGGATGTTTCAAAATTCGATAAAAATATTTCAATATAAAACAAGGATAGTTTTTCCTATAAAGATGTGTTCTAAAATGCAACCTTTTTTGCTTACTCCAATATTTCAGTCTGTGTATTTAGTTATGTTAATTAAAAACCAAAATATTATTTCTGTCATTTTCTATTGCTTTTTCTTTAGAGAAAGGGAAAGGGCCCAACTTATGATAGCTCTAGTCCGGAAGAGGTCCACTTTAGGACACATGTTTTAAGGATAAGGAAGTGATATTCTGACCTGATTTTTCTTTTTTTTCTTTTTTTTTTTCTTTTGTTTTCTTTCTTTTTCTTTCCTTTTTTCTTTTTGTTTAAACCTACTTCTAAAAATTTTTATTGAATTTTGAAATATAATGTATCCAATATTGCAGTATTTTTAAAAAACTATTTATTTTAGGATCAGTTAAACCAGCCCAAATCCCCATTGTACGATAGTGATAGAGATCCAGAATTTTTTCCAGATAGCAGTTTTAGCTCCAGTGATGAAAGTGACATAATGAAAAATAATAGTCAAAAGGTAAAACACATTTAATTAGTAAATTTTTATATTAAGTATTTTAAGCTCAAACAATCCAAAATAAACAAAATTATTTTATAACGGTTAACTGTTTGTTCTTTAATGGTAAAATGCTGTAATGCTTCGTTACAGAAATGATCTTTATAGGTGTTTACTAAAAATGTCAATTTATCATTTTTAATAATTATTATGAAAAGGTATGATTTTTTGAAAAATATCTATTTATTTTAGGAACAGTTAGATAGCTTGGAATCAGCTGTATACGATAGTAACAAGGATCCAGAATTTTCTCCAGATAGCAGTCCTAGACCCAGTGACGAGAGTAACATAAAGCAGGAGAAAAGCCAGGAGGTAAAATAATAAAATCAGTAAAATTTAGCTGTAGTATTTTTAGCTAAGATATTTAAAAAACAGGTATACATGGTGTCCCAACTCTATTTATACACGAACTATATTCACCCCTGTACAAGATACAAAAATAAACTTAAGACAAAACATTTCCATTTGAATGCACTTACTTTATTGACGGTATTAGTTAACATACCAGATGTCTCTAAAGAAGAATTTTTATTGTCAACTAGGTTTTTTTAAACGGAACACCCTGTATATTTTAACACATTTGGACTTTTTATTATATTGTTCATTAATAATGTATATATATAAAAAAAATTATGTAAAGACTTTAAATATAGCTAGTTTTTGGGATATCAACAGCAGAATAATATACTCATTAAGGACGTTCCCAAGGAGTACTGTGACCATTAAAGTCTCTAGAGGCGTCGACACATCTAGTTATACATTTTTTCCTCCTATTGTAGAGAATATATTTGTTTTAAAAGATTTTAAGATTGTTAAAAAAAAATTTAAGTAAAAAATGGGGCGCCCCAACCTTATTAAAGAATACCATATTGTGTTTTAAGGGGGCCGCATTTTAGAGATGAGGACTTTTTTGCTTCTTGAAAATTTGTTTAAAAAATAAACGATAGGTGCCCCAACTTTTCTTTCCGCCTCGGGCCCCAATACCTTAAAGTACGCCACTGTATACAGGGTGTTCCATTTAAAAAAACAATAAAAATTCTGTTTTTTAAGACATCTTAAACTGTTATTAAAATAAATATATTCAAATAAACATTTCTTTATCTTAAGTTTATTTCTGTATATTGTAAACGTTTTTACTTAAAACTAATTTATTTTAGATTCAGATATGCGATAGTACGACGGAAACATATTTAAATGCTCCAAACAGCAAAGCAAAAGCATTAAATAAAAAGGTTCCCAAATATAAACGAAAAAAAGATTTCTGCTATTTTTGTGAAAAAGAAATTCAGAATTTTGTGCGACATATTAGAAGAAATCATTTTTATGAATCGGAAGTACAAGAAATATTTTCAAAGGAACCAGGATCGATGGAAAAAAGAAAATTATTATCTATTTTAAAAAAGAAAGGAAATTTTATTAAAAATTCTGAAAATTCTGGGGAATGTGTTCGACCTGTTAAACAAGCGTCAGACCAAGGGAAATCGTATTTACCATGCAAAAATTGCCTTGGATATTATAGGTCAAAATTTTTATATCGGCATGTTAAGAAATGCGTAGGTCGGTCATCAAGAGCTTGTCAAGCTGAAGGGCAAAATTTATTGGTTAAAAATCCTACAAAAATTGATCAAAATTTAAAAAATGAGGTATTTCCTAGAATGAGAGCAGACAAAATTTCTCTAGAAGCCAAAACAGATGTTCTTATTTGCGCATTTGGAGCTAGATACCTTAAAACACACCGTGAAAAGCATTTCATCAACGTAACAAGCCGTAAAATGAGGGAACTATCAAAACTGTTATTGGAGTTTAAAACTCAACCATCTGTGAACAGTTTGTTTGAGGCTTTAAAACCAAAATATTATGATACATTGGTAGAGGCTGCAAAATCAGTAGCACGATACGATGATGTCAGGGACACATTTGGCTCACCTACCTATGCATTAAATATTTGTACTTCTCTTAAACAGTGTTGTGAAATTGCCATTTATTTGATCATTAAGACCGAACCTTCTGTATCAACAGCCTCGTGTGAAGCAGAGCTAAAAACAATGATTCAATTACTGGAATCAAACTGGCGATTTGATTTATCAAATAGGGCAGGTAATGATTTAAATTTAAAAAATATAATAAGATAACCATTGTCCCGCTTGCAAGTGATTTAAAGAAATTAAAAGAGTACCTTTTAATAAAAGCCGAAGAGGCTATTAAATTATTGCGAGAAAATGAAAGGGATATGCTTGGTTATATCACTCTATTAGAAACAATCTTCTGTAGAGTCATTCTTCTGAACAGAAAACGACCAGGGAATTACAAAGAATGTTTATCCATACTTATGAAAATTCAGAAAAACAGGTACGTCCTATGAAGAATTCAATGAAGTTGTTACCGATGCGGAGAAGATTCTACTTAAAAATTTTAAAAGGGTTGTCATCAGAGGAAAAAGGGGAAGAGGAGTACCCGTCATGTTTACTGTGGATACCCAAAATCATATTAAAGAGCTTTTAAAGGTGCGGCCAAATTTTCTTAAAGAAGAAAATCCATTCTTATTTGGAAACCCAGGAACTGCAAGTACACTTTGTGGATACAAAGTTATTTCCAAATATGCAAATGCCTGTGGAGCTAAAAATCCAGGTGCTATAACCTGCACTAGGCTTAGAAAACATCTGGCCACCCTCACGCAGTTATTTAATTTAAACGAGAGTGAGATCGAACAGCTCTCTACTTTTATGAGTCATACGCCATCAGTTCACAAAAATTCTTACAGGTTACCTGATGACGTATACCAAACTGCCAAGTTATCCAAATTACTTTTATTAATGGAAAAAGGAGAAGCAGGGATATATAAAGGAAAAACAATGGAGGAAATTGATTTAAATTTGGAAGAAAATATATTAGAAGATGCAGAAGAAAGTGATGTTGAAAATGTTGATGAAGAAAAAGAGGACGATATAGAACAAGAAATAAACGTAAAGAAAATTCTAAGTAATGGCGCTCAAAAAATAAATTTGAAAAATGAAGAAGAAACAGGGCCTACAACCCTAAAAGAAATAATTCCAAATAAGAAAAAGGCACGACGATTGGTTCCATGGACAGATGAGCAAAAAGAAGTAGTAAAATATTATTTTGCTAAAAATATTAAAAATAAGAAAGCTCCAAAAAGAAAAGAGTGTGACGATATTAAATCACTATATCCAGAATTATTAGCAAACAAAGATTGGCTAAAAATAAAAGTATTCATTCAAAACGTCTACTCTAAAAAACCTTAAAATTAGTCATACAAAAATTTTTCTTATGGCTTTACTACTAGTATGATCCTATTGCTTTTCTTTTTAACTTTTCTTAGGTTTAGGTGTATTTAAAAATAATTATCTGGTATTAACAGAATGCCCGTCTCCACCACCTGGGCTTTGAATTGTTCTGTATTTTTTTAAACTAAAGTTAAGACAACGTAAATCAAATTTAGCAATAAGAAAATGACCATAATGTTTAAATAAGAGTTGTCCCTTTGTAAAATAATGGGGCTCTTATGGCACATCATTTTTTAAACCAATTTAAACCTTTTGATCTAGGTACTTATAACCCTAGAACACAAAAAATAATAACCCTACAATAATAATAATTACCTGAATACCTGATTTTGATGACCATATTTCTGAGAAATTAATAAAGTTAGATGTGCTTTCTTTTTGTGGTATTTCCTTTGAGCTGTTTTAAATATCTTTTAATGTCGAGTATTGGTGATAATATACAGGGTTCACAAAGTATGTACTTTTTTAATGTCGCATCTTGTATATTATGTTACCATTAAAAAGAGAACAAACCTATTTATGAAAATACAACAGTAAGCATATCTAACTTTGTGAGTTTCGAAAATATGGCCATAAATCAGGTATTAAAGAAATTACCGTTATTTTTTGAAGTAGGTATAGTTATTAAAGTTATATTTAGGGTTAATATCATCTGTAGTTTTTTAAAGAGATGTGCCACAAGACGCCCTTTGTCGTTATTTTTTTCAAAATGGTACTTAACTCTCAGATTAACATTTACATTTGTAATTTTTTGCTCAAAATTTGTTTGATGTTGTTTTTAATAAGGTCCTTTGATCTTCCTAAAAATACCAAGAAACAAACTCCAAAAGAAAGGACTGACTTGACAAATACTGTATGTATTAGAAATATATTAAATAATTTTTGTAATTTATTAATAATAATAACTTTTAAATTTGTAATAAAATTTGTTCCAAAAAAATAAAAAAGTGTTTTTTTATTAAATATACAGTGTGTCATCTTAATTGACAAGGCAAAAACCCTCATTCTTAATAAGAAATTGTACTCGATAGAAAATAGTTTGCCTGTGGGTTAAATTCGTATGGTATTGTAATTTATTGATAAATAATATTAAATATCTTATAATATTAGTATACTGCAAGAAGAGTCAAAATAATATGCATTTAAAATCCTTGCAGCAAATAAAATATATGGTAAATTTGGCAATGATGCAGGAAGCAGAAAAGATTGAATCATAAAAATATATTCAAGGGGACGTACAAAAGACTTAAATTTTGACAAGTGTGTATATTGACTGGTTCCAGAAAAGTAGGTTTTTATAAAGAGGCAAAATGCACCAAAATAAAAAACACAATATTTTTTTTACCAAGATCAAAATAAAAAGTAGTATGGGAGAGACGTAAAAAATGTTAATATTCACATTTATTTTTCCTCTAAGTCAGGTGCTTCTGGGGATGCAGAATTGTTTGAATATGAAAAGGATAGAGCAATAAAATCCTACAAGAGTTCATGTTGTTTTTTCTATAAGTTTATTTTTTTAGTTACAAAGTTCCAAATTAGAAAAGGTAAATCTGGAAAATAAATCAATGTTTAAAGCTTGATTTTGAAAATGGTTTGTCTGAATACTTCAAAAAAACGTTTTGTAGGCAATTTAATTTCCTAAATGTATGTGCAGATAATGTTTTTTTACCTTGATAGTTTGGCAACTTTAACAAAAAAATAAAGGTAAAAATAAAAAATCTAATTTAAAGACGATAGACCACTAAATATTAATTTTGTGTGTCTTAAAACTTTACAATGTTTTTTTTGTCACCTTGAAGAATATTAAAAAAAATGTACACGTTTTTGGCCAAGTCTAATAAAACATAATAATATGTCCTAAACGTCTTAGTTTTTAAGTCACGAGGTGTTTTAAAAATTTAGGTTTTTCATAATAGCTTTAATTTTAGAAAAAAAAACGAATTTTTTAAACAAATTTCAATCTAAAAATTATTTACAAATAACTAAAAGAACATAAAAAGCTTGATCCTGTATCATGCAACCCATCAACTTTTGAGTAGGGTAATTTGGTTAGACCTTTGAGAAAAACCCATAAAATTAACATCATTTATTTACTTACTACAGGGCATTGCCTCTCTTTTATTTTTTGAACAAATTAATTTACAAATTTAAAACTTTAAAATATAAAATTAATGCATAAATACTATGTCTTAAAAGTAAAACTGACAAATGAAAATTTTAAGATGGCTGCTGGGTGCCATCTAGAAAAAAATGAAAAGGGGGTAAGGAGGGTCTTGCTAACCATCACTTTAAAGCTCTGACGAGTACTTTATACCCTTAGAATATAAAATCAATACCTCTACCTACTGCACAATGGTAGTCCTTCAAAATACCTCGTATACCTTATTTGGATAGCCACATTTCCAAACCAATAAAGTTAGATGTACTTAAACTGGTTTTTTGTAAAGCTCTTTTAAACATCACTTTAATGGTAATATTGATAATAATATACAAGAAAGGACAAAAGGTATAAATTTTTCTTATAAAGCCCCTGTTTATTATACTTCCATTAAAAACCTTTTACAAAGCTTTAAAAGGATATCTCTTACTTTATAACTTTCGCAAATATGGTCATTCAAATCATGTATTGACTTCATATTTAAGGGTTATAAAGTCTTGTCAGAGCTTTGAAATAATGTGCTACAAGGCCCCTTTTCCATTTAGGTTTGTTTATACAAATCAAGATGGCGCCTCAAAATATAACTTTAAAACGTTACTAGGACTATAATGCCCTAAAGGTCGAAAATAGCCCGGGCTAGATTTCGAACTGATGGGCATTATAGTCCAGTAAAGCCCGTGGTGCATACCAATGCTTTATGTTTACCCAAAAAGAGTTTTTCAATGACTAATTACATTATTTATTCGCAATATAAAAAATAGTTGCACCTGTACCTGTATACGTAAGTAGATAATGACTGGTGTTAAGTTTGACTTTGATGTTTCTATCAGTTAGTCAGTTGGCATTTTTATTTAACGATTTGCTCAAAATGGAAGAAATTCCACAAAATATAAGAGAAAGGCCATACAAGCGACCGAAAAATCTTTTGCCAGTTAAATCAAGGGCAACAGTATGATCGGGAGTATGGCATATTTGGTATTTGGAAAGATGCAAACGCAATTCTTCAAATAACCAGGAAACCGTTTTAATGACATATTTTCAGGAACTGGTAAGTTATTGATTTTATTTTAATACATATGTTTGTATAAACTTGATCTTTATTGTAAGAGAAATAAAATTGGATAAGCAATAAAATTTCCATATTAGCGCATTAGGGCATTATGAGCGGGCATTACTCATGAATGCCGGCTTATAATGCCTAGATGTGATAACAGGTATTATTGCTACCATAACATATTCCGTTTCTAAGGTGTATTACAGATCAATAATAGATGGGTAAAACGTTGTGTAAGTTTTTTTTCTTAATGAGCCGGTCAGAATAAGAGGGGTGGCAGTCAATTTAAACCTTCTACACAAGCGCTAACAGCGCATGAAAATAGCCAGACATTGTCTTTTAACCAAATATATGTTTTTATAAATATTACTAGTTTTAACGCTTTTGCTTTTAAGCATCAAAATATATAACTTATTTTTTAACGTGCTTTGGATCTTGCACAGTGGGTAAAGCTTTTTTCCTGCTGGACAGAGCGGGTACAGTGAAAACAAGCCTGAATCGAACTTTTGAAAACGTTGTGTATAGGTGTGTGACAACAGAAGTTCAAATTATTTTAGTGTGTCATATGAACGAGAACTATTTTACTACTATTGGATTAACTCAAAATGATATTAAAAATGTTAGGGTATGGCTATGTCCAATAAAGTAAACCGTCAAATTCATCTGCAAAAGGGTTTTATATATTTCAGGTTTTAAAAACCATTTCCCCTCATTTAAAATAAGTTTACTTTTAATTTTCGCAAAAGATAACTGACGTTTAAATGACAGAAGTATTGATTTAATAAATTTGGGCCCGATCCTATCATTTCATTCTCACTTCTGATCAAATTTCACCCTTTGGGGAAGGATGGCCGCTTTCTAAGGGATGATTAAACCCTTTCATTAATTAAAAATCCAAAAGACCGTCGTTGTGTTTTTGGTTAAATAATGGGGCTATTTTTAGTTAAAAAATGTGTTTGAAGGAGTATTTATAATATTTTAAAAATAAAATTAAAGTTTAAATGAATGTTAAATTTAATGGAGTTTTGATTTGGCACACATTAACCAAAGCATTTTAATATTTATGAACATCTATAACCGATAACAACAATTCTTTTTCTTATCGTTATCAAGAAAAATAGGTATTCCAATTTAAAACACTACACTAATAAAAGTGGTTAAAAGGATTTTTAACAGTTTAACGCTTTTTTAACAAGTTAAATAGGTGTTTTGTTTCTCTACCTACTAAAATTAATTTTGCTATGAAATTATGCAATGTAACAGGAAACTCGTTATTATCCAAACCAAAAACCGAATTATCCTAAATTTCGCCTTTACTTTTACTTTTAGTTTATGGTTAAGTTTATTAGTTTGCGTATATTAATTAAATTAATTAAAAAATAAGTAACGATAATGAATTTACCTGACTAAAAATTATAACTATAAATTGTATAAGGTCGTAGAAAAATGTAGTATGAAAAATATATAAAAATGTCTTTTTTACTCATGGGATTCTCACTAACCTGACAGCTCGTCAAAATATAACTTTTCATATGAATACAAGAGACAAAAAGAAACACCATAAAAATGCACAATTAGTATATCTATCCTTATACGCAACGAATAAGATACAATACGTCGGCAGTCGGCAATAAAAAAGGTTTAAAGCACGGCTCAAAAGCATACTTAAGTAACGTAATTTAAAATTCTTTATGCAATCACCTACACCAATTTTGTTCAGGGTTTGTATCCTCAGCTAACAGGTGTCAAACAGACGCGTAGCCGTTTTTTCCAATTGTTTTTCGTAATTTTATTTTAGTTTAACTGCTTCTTGTTACGTGTTTAATTTAACGATGGACGCAATTTTGGCTCCAAGCTTCAGTGAAGATGCCAGCTTTTTGATTTAGGGGTGGTCAAAGATATTTGAAGATATTTAGAAGTGGCAAATTTAATTTTGAAGGTACGAAGTTTTTGAGGACAAAAAAGAAGGTGCTTATCCATAAAAACCTTAAATTTCTTAGTGCACAATTATGTTATTGTCGCACAATAACTTTAAGGACCAAAAAAGAAAATTCCTTAGTCCCCAAATATTTCTTCACCAATTTTCCAGGAGTGGTCAGCCATTTTACAGAAGTGGCCCTGGCGACCCCTGCGCTCCCCTAACGCCGCCACTGGCTTTTAATTAATTATTATTTTATTGTGTTTTCTTGGTTTTGGTTCCTTCAGGTCCAATCCACCAGCTCTCCCCTTCCGGACTATGCTTTCCAAAGCTTCGTCGGCGGAAAATCTGGATAATCGAGCTCGTAGCTCTCAGAAATTCCAAAAAGAAAAAAAAATTTACAATCGATGCAATGCATAAACTGTCGGCTGTCAAACCAAGAGCCGCTACTGGTGTTACGTATAACCTTTACTTTCACTACTGACAGTTCCCATGGTGCGCCCATCTGATTCCTGCCATTTGAGAAATACCTCGTGTTCACTACCAAACAGGATACCATCAGCTTGTAGAAATCTTCGCTCACAGCGCTTAGCTCCAGAAGAAAAATGCCGTCAATTTAGCGTGAATCTTTCCTTGATCCCCGAAGGTAAAAACGTCTGTACGGCACTTCTAACCGCCACCCCAGGAAGAACTTTGTAGTCCTTTACGCACGTCCGTACTGTCCGAAGGTCAAACAAAGAGTGTTTTAATTAACTTCTCAATCAATCAATTAACTTTTATAGATATGTATCTTCTTCTTTTCTTATTTTGACCAAACTCGGGAAACGTTACTGATCGCGATACGGATACGTATGCCGTATTAATAAGTTTAACGTAACGGATTGGAATCAAGGTATCGCTTCTGCGCAAGCGCATTACAAATTACAATACGTATAGGAATACATATTGATTTTTATACTGCATTTTGTCTCTGCTATTAGTAATACTTACGCAAAGTACAGTGTCGTCCGTTCCATCCTTGTGAACAAACACATGTTCCGTTCTTACACTGACCATGTTCTTGACATCGACTGTCGCAGGGCAGTTGCTCACAACGCGGTCCTGTCCATCCGGCATCACAACGACATTTACCCAGTTCACAGTGACCATGATCACCACAATCCAAATTACACAATGCTGAAACAAAATTAATATTGTAAAATTAACAGTGAAAAAAATGTGCTTAAAGTCACCCTTAGGGTGTGTTTTAACGAACGTATACAGACCAATGTGCAACAAGCGTATGCGTTTAGTTAGTGTAGAAACAAATATTCACAGTATTTTATTACTATGTCTACACTAACCGAACGTTTGTTGCCCAATCGGCCGTATATGTTCGCTACAGAATGCCGGGAAACTACCGATTTTTCTCGTTTAACAGAACAGAAGAAGAATAGTGGCTTTACACCAAGAAGGTGCCAAAGCTCCAACTTTCGTTCGTCCTGTTCATCCTCAGGACCTTACAGTCAGACGCATAATAACTTTATTTGAAGAAACTGGTGGCGTTGACCCAAGACGAGGAACTGGTCGTCCTAGAGTAACCACACATAGAGAAGACCGTTATGTGACTTACATATTTTCGTAGGAATAGAGAACTACAGTACCAGCTCCTTCAAAGGCATTTTTTACGTAAACGTACCGGAGAAGAATTTCAATAAGTACAATTTCGTACAGGAGTACTTTCTAACAATTTAAGAGCCAGAAGACCCTTAAGAGTGCCTTACGCTTGTACCTCTCGACATATTGCTGCACAGGTTGCAGATGGGGTGTAGGAGCGCAGAAATTGGCTTTACAACAATGGCTAAATGTCCTTTCTCTCCGATGAGACAAGATTTGGCCTGCAAGTGACAGCTGCAGAGAAAGGATATGGAGGGGCCCGGGCAGACTGGAACGACTAATTTTTGCCAGAGAAGGCTCGGGTACCAGGGGGACAGTCATGTTTTTGGGGCGAAATAATGGACGGGCAGCGAACTCCACTTATTCCTATCGAGCGACTGATGAGAGGTGCTATTTACGCCTGAAACATTATCAAACCTATCATTCAACCTGCGCAACGAATTGGGTGAAAATTTTATTTTCAAGATGACATTGCCACGCCACATCGTACTCAGAGGGTACAAAACATGCTTCGAGAAGGAAATATCAAACGATTGGAATGGCCTGCGAACTCGCCAGACATGAATCCGGTTGAACATGTGAGGGGACCATATTGCCAGAGCAATAAAAAGAAGAGAATAAAATCCCTCCTGTTACCCTTCAGGAACTGGTTATAGCCGTCCCAAAGAGGACAACGGGACAACATGGATCAAGGTTATATTGACAACCTTATTCGCAGTACATGCCAAGACGTGTTGGTCAACTCATTGAGCAAAGGTAGCCATAATGATTATAATTGTGTTGTTACGTTGTATGCTTACATTTATTTATTAAAATTTAAATAATGTTTTCATTTTTTGCATATTTTTACTTTAATTATTATTTCTTTTAAATCAGCAGCAAAAATAATATTTGAACCTACAAAATGTATAAATAAAGCAATTTATTAAATGGACTACACTTTTACACTTTAATTGCATTACATTTTTAAATACCAGGGAGGCAAGAATTTTGGATGTGTGTATTTATAAAATTGTTTAGTAATGTAAAGGTAAAATCTTAAACCAGTCTTTGAACTTACGTTGCAACAATCGGGTCCTGTCAATGCCTGTTACATACACATTTGGCCGACTCAAATCATAGACGCCATGCTCCGAACATGTAGGGAAGGCATTTATGAACTTGTTCATCAATTACGTCACAGTTTGAGCCTTCCAGCCAGCTTTGCAGTAACATTGACCGTGGGACACAGGCCCATGTTCCGAGCAGTTTGGATCTTCATAATCAACTTCCTCACATGCTTCTCCTGAAAAAAATATCAATTTGTATATATACAAAGTAATCCAAAGTAGATGTCCGCCGCACTATGGGATGTTGAGAAAATTTTGAACAAAATTATTATGGGTTCTTTGCTGCCACCTGATCAAACGAAAACTTCATATGATTACACAAATTATCCTTATCATGCCAATGTAGTAGTGTTTGAGCGCATAGCACGAATGTAAAGATTACTTTTCTCCACAAACAGCAGCCAGTTTTTTAGCGGTTACTGAGCTTGGCAAACTCTTTAAACAGATACGCGACATGTATGCGCACAAAGAATTGAATTAAATACATTAAAACGGACAGCAAAACACTATTAAAACAAATTTTACCGCGTTTTAAATAGTTTTTGTTACATTTCCTCAGTTTTCTTCATCGTACCAAGAGTTGACAGATGACAGGTACACACAAGACGTTTCCGAAGGTTGGTCAATATACGCGTAGCCGTAATTTGCTGAATATGCCAACATAGCAAACAAAAAGAAGAACGCCGTTAAATACTTATTATCAGGTTAAAAGAAGTTAATAACTGGAATTAACAGTAAAGCATTTCTTTACGCTGACAAAAACACAACTACTACCAAACAAAATCCCCTCACAAATAATGAGCAAAATACATATGTGACGTATTATGCCGTGTTTTATGAACCTGGCTCAGTCAAACGATCTTGGTTCACACGAGAAAGAGTACAAGATTATTCCTTATGAGACAATGTACAAAAAACCAGCGTAATTGCAATATGTTCAACTCTGATTTACAAATTTCAGGTTGTTTATGCTGATCACCCGGAACGAGGTTTAAATGGAATGATTCAGAGATATCATCATCGTCATATTTAAATTAACCTACTTTCACCATTATTCACCCTTGTATCATTGATTTCTGCCAAGGGCCACACATTTGATTACCCCCCGTGTTTATTGTTTGCTTATCAAATAAATTAGAAGGGTCCTTAAATGTTGTAACCGTGTACATACAGAGCCTCCATTGAGTTGCTACGATAAAATAGTGAAGCTATGCAGTTTAATTAAAAGTGTAAAATACGTAAGAATGAGGCTTTATACAGAAAAATCAATATTGTGTACTCACTTTAACTTAAAATCAAGAATTGCATGCCAAAAATATAGAATAAAGTGAAAATGAGGTTCAAATGTTAACTTAATGATGGATATCTCTCGAACAAAGGGAATAGCACCGACTGGTACTTTCAGATCCGCGATCAGCGCCACAAACAGCCAGGTAGCGCATATTGGATGCTTTCGATTTATCGCGGGTTCTATTCTGTCATTTGGCCTCTGTACGTAACCGTTTGTCAATTTGCCGAAATCTCGTAAGTCTCACAACTGCCTTCTTTAATCTCATGCTTGTTTCAGTTAAGGGCGATGTTGTTGTTAATTTTCTTGCTGTCTCAGGGTGCTTCTCAATTTTACCTCAGGTTTTAACAGGGTGTTATGTGAAATACTTTAATATACGAAATGGTGACTCTGGGACAGTGTAGAGACGACACTGAGTACTTTTGTTTGATCTCAAACCTTACAATTTGTAAAATAATCTTCTTTTCACCTATCTGCTACGTCCCTGGACGTAAAACACGATAAACACAGACAGTAGACCTTAGTTTGTTTGCGATAGCTTCCCATAACACAAACCATGTCAGTCAACCTGATTGAATTTCGTTGCATTTCCACGTAAATTAAAACAAAATGCAAAACTTAATAAACGCACAATTTGCAAATTCTTCGCGCTGACCGTTTATTCGAAAATTTAGTCGATGCTTGTTTCTCGAGACCATCACAGTTGACATTTGAATTGACCTTCATTTTCACTTATTCTTCTACATTGCAATTCTGATTTGCCAGTGGAAAATACACATTTGGATTTTCACCTCATTTGTGTATTTTACACCTGAATAATGTATAGTTTCAGTTAATCGTTTTTAATTGCAGAATAAGGAGGGAGGTGGTGAGTTAGTGAATGATTTGGGTTGTGTAACAACGTTTTAAGTGACCCTTCCCAATTTGTTTCTGATAGAAGGTGTAAAAACATAGAAACACGGGCTCTTGAAAGGTGAAAATCAATATTGTGGTCAATTCTAGCTTTAAATCAAGAATTGTAAAAGTAAAAGAGGGGTGAATAATGGTGAAAATAAGGTTAGTTTAAATGCCAACTTTGATGATGATTATCTCTGAAACCAAACATTTCCGACTAGGAATTCTCGTTCAGATTCGTGATCAGCGCCCCAAAACCCAACACCAACCTTTGTTAAAATGGAGTTGCGGACACTTTCAGTACAATTACCGTAGTTTTTGTACATTTGTCTCATAGGGAATAACTTTGTACTCTTTTTCCGTGTGAACTAAAGATCGTTTGACTCAGGTAGTCCTGTAAGCCTTGCAACATGGCGGACCATACGTCACATTCTTGCTCATTATTTAATGAAGTTTTAACAGTAGTTTGTGTTTTTTCGTCAATATTAAGAAATACTTTAATACCGTTAATTCCAGTTGTTGCCGTAACCTCTATTTCATTAATAAATTATTTAATCACGATTATTCTTGTTTGCTATGTTACGCCAGGTCCAGCAGTGCGGTACATATGTGACGTATGGGCAACCTTACCTAGTCAAACGATACTGTGTGTAAACACTCGTCGTCTGTCAACCCTAATTTGATGAAAGAAAGCGAAATGTAACAAAAACTTTGTATTAAAACGCAGTAAAATTTGCTTAATAGTGTTTTGCAATAAAATACTGTCTGCAGTTTTAATTCAATTCTGTGCACATACATGTCGCGTCGCAGTGTTTAAAAGTTTGTAAAGTCATCCCACTAAAAGTGTATGATTTCGAGAAGAAAGTACCCTTACATCATTATACGCTCAAACAACTTCAGTAGCGTAATAAAGGGATAGATTTGACATGTGAGTTTTCCGTTTGATCGAACTGAAACAGCAAAACCGCATAGATAACCGGGTGAAGAACAAAACAAACTTGAAGCAACTTTCTCGACTCGTTACAGCCGACTCACATCGATCGCTATAACGCCAGCTGTGACAAGCGAGCAGCAGCAGGTGGCTATATCGTACTTAAGGGACGTAAAGAGCTGGTCATAGCGGGCCTGCTTTTTAATCGGCAAAAATTTTTGGGGTTCATGACTTTGTGTAACAGCGCGCTATATACCTAAGCCTCCACTAGCTTAAAAGATACATGGGTTTAAAAGGGCACATTTCATCGATTATTTTTTATTTTCACCTGTTACAATATTTACCTAGTTGTTACATTTACATAGTAACATTTTTGGGTATGTATGACATGTATGAAGTGACGTTTGGCAATTATTGGAGCAGTTGTTAGTTAAACTATTTAAAATAACTAGTCATGGCACTTCTGAGAAAGAGAGAATAACGCTCTTTATAATTCGAGGGTTTGGGGATCGCGAGCAGTCTTACCAAGAAACCCGAGATCTTTTAGTACAACCTTTCCAGAGCGTACGCCAATCTCAAAGTCTACAGTAAGCAGAACAATTAGAAGATTTCAACAAACAGGAAATTGCAAAGACCTTCAACGCACCGGGAGGCCAAAGACAGTTTGCAACGAACAAAAGAGTTTAGAAATATTACAACATTTCATAGAAGATCCAAATTTGTCATTGCGTAAAGTTGCCAACGAATCAGATGTTTGTTCTTCATCAGTCAAAAAGACGATTTTGATCGCCGAATAGAATTTTGTAAAATTATGATGCAAAAATATGATGACAATAGATTTTCTTTCAAAATATCTTATTTTCTGATGAATCAACATTTATGCTAAACGGCACCGTAAACCGGCATAACTGCAGATATTGGGCTGATGAAAATTCTCATTGGATGCATGAAGCACATACCCAATATCCGGAAAAAGTTAATGTTTGGGCCGGTATAATTAATAATAAAATAATAGGGCCATTTTTTTATTGAGGAAAATTTAAATTCAGCACTATATCTCAAACTTCTACAAAATTAAATATTACCAGAAATAAGGACACTTCATAACTTTGAAATCATGAGGTTTCAACAGGACGAGCCCCCTCGTTTTGGATTAAATGTTAGACGATTTGTATTACCACCCAGCCGATGGATCGGCAGAAGGGGCGAAATTGAGTGGCCAGCAAGAAGCCCGACCTTACGCCCTAGACTACTTTCTTTGGGGACATTTAAAAATAGGGTTTATTTGCTGGGGTGTTATCAGCAGAGATTGTTATTGACATAGGCGTCCCACAAGGATCAGTGCTGGTCCTATTCTTTCCTTCTTTATATCAATGACCTACCACCCAATTAATTCAAAAGAAAAATATACACTTTTTGCTGATGACACAACAGTGTCATTTGCAGCAGACAGTCTGAAGGGGCGCTGGCAGGGTCCATGTCTGCTGGAGTTAGAGCGAGGAGTGGTTCTAGTTAATCGGTTGCTTTTGAACCAGGCAAAGACTAGGAGGGGTTGTGTTTTCGCTGAGAGATACTGGAGACCTGGTACAGCGGGAGGATGACTTGAAGCTTTTAGGTGTCAATTTAGACCTCAAACTCCAGTCGGGGAGTACACGTAGATCAAGTGTGCAAGAAACCAAGTATGAATCCCATTCGTTCTTCGAAATCTTAAGAGACTGTGTATCGGCTGACACTGCCAGGACAGCTCTACTTTCTGAATATTTCATACCCACCTCTCCTATGCTGTCTTGGCGTTAGGGGTCACTCTCCGCGGCACAGTAAATTTTTTGTCCATTTTCAATAAGCTGTAATCTCGAAACAACTAAACGGATTTGGTCATTTTTTTTACGTTTTGAAGATCAACTCTTATACTCTGACTGCTTTTTGCCGATTTTTTGTAAGCTAAGATTTTCTATGATATACAGGGCACGGAAAAAGTGTTGCAGTTTTGCAAAGTTTCATCATACTCCCATTTTGCTAAAACATTTTTTTTCATTAAAATTATAATTTGCGACTATAGCTAGGACTAATATCTCGGGACGTATTTGGTATTTTTTGATAAGTCTTTCTGAAACAAAAGATAATCGATTTCTATTTAAATCTGTATTTTTAAAGTTCTTGAGAACTTTCTGAACATAACTTAATTACTCTAGAAAATTCGGATAAACACTTTTCCGATACATTAAAAAATATGGTTTAACTTTACAGAAACATACATAGGTCTTTTCATAAATACCATGTACAAAATTAAATAATTTAATTTTGGTAGCAGATTTAACAACCGAAGGCTGAAAGCCTAAATACTAACGTACCGTGGGTGTCTTAAGCAGGGTAAGAGGAAGTTTGTTAACACGGGACTTAAAAACTTGAAGATTTGGGGGGAAGGAAAGACCTCCGCTGGCAGCAGGTTCCACAGTCTAGAAACTCTAGGGATAAAAGAACGAACGAAATGGGAAGTTCGGGGCCTGTCCAATTGAACTGTATAGGGATGCATACGAGCGGCACCACGAGTTTCTCTGTTGGGAACTGCAAGAGGAGGGACTATACTGGACAATTCGTCGGAGCAGAAGCCGTAAAAGTATCTCATAGAAGAGCGATAGATCTCCCACAGCTCGACGATGGGCAAGAGAAGGAAGTCTTTGAGTAAGTAAAGGATCATTAATAAGACGAACAGCCCTTCTTTGAATGGCATCAAGAATGCTGAGGGTTGTAGGGGATGCCATTCCCAGACATGAGAACAATATTCCAGGAGAGGGTCGAATTTGGGACACATACAAAGTGTATAAATTGGAAGGAGAAAATACTTTTTGGCTCGGAAAAGAAATCCAAGCTTTTTTGAAGCCGCGGTGGCTATAGATACAATGTGTTTATGCCAGTTAAGGTTATTCTCAAATGTGATGCCCACAAGGTTAAATGTGTCCCCGCTCTGCAAAACCTGGCCACTCATAAGCAAAGGATGAGTGTTTGATGATTTTTTCGCGACAAGGAACACGATTGTGTTTTGATGCATTAAATTGAACGAGATTTTTTGGCGCCCCAATCCAATATCAAATTGAGATCCTGTGAAAGAGATATCTGCATCGCCCTCGCGTTTGCTTTCTCAAGTCGGGTTGAGAGATTGGTTTGGGAACCTGACAAGTGGAGTGAAGGGTACTATCGTCAGCATAACTATGAATGGGATTGGTTGTGGAAGAAAGAAGGTCGTTGATGTGAAGAAGAAACAAAGTTGGTGCTAGCACTGAACCCTGTGGCACTCCAGCATTAATTTGGTGAAAGCTTGAAGAGTGGCCATCAACAATGACTGATATACGTCGATTAGAAAGATAACTGGAGAGCCAAGAGCAGAGTTCAGTTGGAAGACCGTAGGAGGGAAGTTTATTAAGAAGTGCGTCATGCCAGACTTGGTCGAAAGCTTTAGATATATCCAAGAGCATACGAATCACTGGGACTCACACTAGAAACTCAAAGAGCACATTGATTTCCAGTTGTGTGAAACGAAGAAGGAAGAGATCTTGCTGTAGATCTCTTGTGACGAAATCCGTACTGCCTGTCATGTAAAATTTTATGTTTTTCTAAGTACCTAAGAATTTGGGGAAAAGCCAATTGGGGTTTCTAAAGTACCACACCCCAAAGTGCTTTATCCCTTCATGCTAGAACTGTCCTATTAGGAAGTAAGTTATCGTCCGGGTTTCCCTCAATTTAATAGATTTAGTTGGATGGGTACATAGATAAAATAGTTGGTTTAATTCGTAAGGTAATAGCTATTGTTTTTCTGCAGTTTCTTATCTTTGATTATTCAATGGCCATTAAGGGTAACTATTTTAAGGTGAGGATCAGATTGGGTCGCGCATTTATTTATGAAAGATATATTTCGGCACGATAGGGTGAGTTGGTAAACAGTGTATATTTCACTAATCTGACAGTTTTAGAGTGACGTAAAAGAAAACAGATGGCTACAAAAAAACGTCATTTTGACATTCTCCGAGCGTGACTCATTTTTTATTTTGAAGAAAATATATTTCAAGTATAACAAAATATACAGGGTATTTGAAAATCGATCATGAAAGGATACTCTTATTTCCATGTGTTACTTGACAAAATAAGGGTAGAGCTTCATATAATGTTTTTCAAAATGTCTGTCGTTTTCGAGTTACAAGCCGTCAATGTTCAATTTGTATTTTGATTTTTTGCCATATTGCATTTATTTTTTAACCAGTTCAGTCGATATTTGAACACAAATCGAGCTTTGCAGATTCTAAAATTTTAAGACAAAAGTACTTTTTTAAATACCGCCAGAGGGCACTTTACCTAAAACTTAAAATTTATGTACATCATAACTTTTTATTTTGACAGATATCGCAAAGCTGGAGGCGCCATTTTATAGACAATCAAAAACTTAAAAATAAGGTACTTTTATTAAGTCGATAAACCTCACCGTTACGGCACCAATAGACATCAAAGTTTTTATCAATTTCAGTCAAATTACCTACATACATACAGGGTGTCCAGTAACTCAACCGACAAACTTTACGGGGCGATTCTACAACAGAAAATAAGAAAAAACTTTGATATAAACATATGTCCTAACGTGTTAGTTTTTGAACTACGGGGTGTTAAAAATTTAATCTTTTTTTTAAATATTTAACACACCGTAGTTCAAAAACTAAGACGTTTAGGACATATGTTTATAGAAGTTTTTTTCTTATTTTTTGTTGTAGAATCTTTGTTTAAGTTTGTCGGTTGAGTTACTGGATACCCTGTATGTATGTAGGTATTTTGATTAAAATTGATGAAAACTTTGATGTCTATTGGTGCCTAAACGGTGAGGTTTATCGACTGTAATAAAGAGTACCTTAATTTTTATGTTTTTAATTGTCTATAAAATGGCGCCCCAGCTTTGCAAAATTTGTCAAAATAAAAAGGTATAATGTAATCAAATTTTAAGTTTTAGGTAAAGTGCCCTCATGGTTATGGATGTACTTTTGTCTTAAAATTTTAGAAACTGCAAAGCTCAATTTGTGTGCCAAATATTAACTGGATTGGTTAAAAAATAAATGCAATATGGCGAAAAACCAAAAATAAAACTTTGACGGCTTGTAACTTGAAAACGAATGACATTTTGAAAAAAATTATATAAAGCTCTATCCTTATTTTGTCAAGTAGAATCACCCCTTAAGTTTCGTGATCGATTTTTGAATCACCCTGTATAATTCAAACGATTTCCACAAGCGATTCCAAAATATTATCAGTATTTTTTTGACATATTTAAAAATTTTCAGTTATAGTTGTAAGTAGGTGGTAAAATATAAATGAAAACCCTGTGCTGTAAGATAAAACCTATATTATAGAAAGATATAAAGGTCTTACTTGTCGCATTGTAAATAAGGATCAATGGGATACTTTTGTTTTGAATTTAAGTAAATATAAAAATCCCTACGAAAACTTTTGTGTCAAATTCATATTTATTTAAAGCAAAGCGCTTTTTCTTTGTCGTAACGTTTTATATTAAATTGAATATTTAATTTTTTTACGATATTGTAATTTGTTTTTACATTATAGAAGAGTCTTGACATAAATCTGAGCAAAATTAACAAAAATACAGCGGTGTAAGTATTCACGCTATATCTAGACTCTAATGAATATTTTATTTTAGATTTTAGTGCTAATTATAATAGATTTAAAGCACCAACCTCCCTATTTTTTAAAATTGGTGCCCACTATAGCTATAAAAAATTGCCGTCGAGACGCATCATTGAATGATATTTGAGGATGTCGATAGTTTTCTTACCCTGTTCTTTCAGGCGTTCTAGTTACAGACTCGATGGGCGAACAGTATACTGAACACTGTACAACGTTTTTGTCTTCAATAAATCTATTGATAGTGCATAAACGAGGCCGAATTAAAACTACACATGAATTTTTGTAAAAGTAACATCTCAAGGAGTACAATCTTGCATAAAAATCGTGAGCACGTAGCTACAAGCATGTGTACTTTTACGTGGCGTATAATGTAAATTTTCTAACAATACTGGACCACAATAACTACCTTAAAGATTAGCTGCAAGTTCATACAGACGCGAACAGCGAACTTCATTTTCATTGGTCAATTTGAAATAAAATGTAAGGCGGGTAGTTTAAAATTAAAATTAAAAATCGTTTTGCGAATTCGCAAGATTTAAAATCTTGGGGGCGGGTGATCATTGCAATTTCTCAAGCTGGTTTTTACACTTATCAAACTTCTTGTCAAATAGGTTGGACCAAGTTTACCTTTTTTTTTTTTGTTTTTTTACCCTTTCGGGGTCATCCCACCCAGATCCGACGACCGCCCCCTAGGGTGGTGCACCGCAGCCTGAAGGCTTATTGTACCTTGACTCCTACTCCTTCCCATTCACACACCATTCATTCCATAACTTGGATGGCTGTTGCTCGGTCCGCATCCCCGAGCAGAACACCGTGTGCCGTTGCCCAAAACACCGCTGGATGCCGGTCACCCATCCAAATTATGGGCGCGCATTCCACTGCTTAACTCCGGAGATCGACGCTTGCCGATACAACCGAAGCCGCCACAAGCGCGCCTTACCTTAAATAAATTTGATAATGTAAGACAAAAAATTAGGATTAAAGAAATTGAAGGTCGCCTTGTCAAATTTGTTTAAAGAATTAGAACATGTCCTATTTTTTGTCCAATATTTGATGCAAAACTTTACAACTACCAACCCAATGAACTAAAAATTGACATTTGGCATCTAGGGCAACTACTTAACCTCAATGTTATCGTGATTGGGGTGTTGTTTGGTTTTACCCTGATATTTGCTTCAAAGAAGTTTGTCAAATAATTTTCTATTTTACACTTCTGCCTTTAAACAAATTGTATTAAATATTGATCAAACTTATTAGACAAGAAGTTTGATAAGTATAAAACCAGCATTACAAATATTCGCGTGCGCACATGCGTAGAAACAAGAAGGTATTTGTCATATGTCTTTCAGAAACAATTTTGTTATGTTATTCTTTTAGCTGTTAGAAACTGTATGTTTTATGCATTTTCTTAAGTAATTTGTGTTTTGGAATTAAATTTATATTAATTTTTTTAGCCTTTTTTATCTTCGGACAAACCACGAAGACTGAAAGCCTAAATACTAACGTACCGTGGGTGTCTTAAGCGAGGTAAAAGGGAGTTTGTTGACACGGGACATAAATACTTAAAGATTTGGGGGGAAGGAAAGACCTCCGCGGGCAGCAGGTTCCACAATCTAGAAACTCTAGAGATAAAAGAACGAACAAAGTGGGAAGTTCGGAGCCTGTCCAGTTGGACCGTATAGGGATGCATACGCGCGGAACCACGAGTTTCTCTGTTGGGAACCGTGAGTGGAGGAACTATACTAGACAATTCTTCAGAGCAGAAGCCATGAAAATACCTATAAAAGAGCGATAAATAATTTATAATAAATATGCAGCGATTCTCCGTGTTGCCAAATAAATGTCTGTATGCTTTATTTATTACAAAAGAGAAATGTTATAATATTAAAACAAAAAACTAAGAAAAAACTGTAAACAACGATATGGAAATTTATAAAATATGTTGTTGTTTAGTGGAAATAAAATATACCTAGTATTTTGGCGAATTTTCCAGCTGTATGAACATGAAAAAAAAGCGATTTTTCTGGCAAAATATTCGCTCTTTGCGTCTGTATAAACTGGCTAATGTCCTTACCTAAGAAAAAAAACGTATAAAAAATTACTAGAATTAAACGTTTAGTTTAAGTATTAATATACTTACTTTTAGAGCAGTCGATCCCTTGGAAGCCATCGATACAATCGCACTTTCCCAGGTAGCACGACCCTCTCCCGGAGCAATCATTTGGGCAAGTGGTGCTTACGCCTTCCGCTTCGGAAATGACAAGAGATACGCTGTACGGCTGTAGCTCATCATTGTAAACCGAGAGAAACCAACGGCCCGTGTCGAGATATTGTAGTAAACTAACATTTACCATCATCGATTCGAAGTCAGCCTCGCGTTTGCTGATTATATGGCGCTCGTCGTCAGGGATGCCTGAAATTAAAAAGACTCTCATTAAAACTGTAATTAGAGGTTGTGACATTAGCTAGCAAGTTTAGTAGTGTAGATAAATAGGCTCTAAAAATATACAGGTACAGGGCAAGGTTAGTTTATATTTATAAGGTTGCGACATATCCACATTTTTTAGGCGGTTCGAGGTCGGGGACGCAAGGAAGGGCACTCCACGGAGAAAAGTTGGCAAGACTGAGTAAAATCAAAGCTGATGATCAATCCAGTGGCGTCTAGAATTTGCGCATTTCATTTTGCATTGTTTTGGAATGTGATATTTGTCGAAAAATGTAATTCCAAATGTTTTTTATGAAAGAATTTACAACTTAATAATAATTAAAAACTGTTGTGTAAACGGTTGTTCTACTAATAGAATAAACTGTATATCTCCGGCACTGAACAACATGGCCGAAAAATGGGAGATGTGACGTCATAACACGTCAAAGTAATATGGCCGAATGTCGCGACCCTATATAGACCGACTTTGGTGCAGGGTATCCACTAACTTTAAGAGGTGATTCTATGATAAAATTAGAATAAAAAACTTTATTTGAACATATGTTCTAAACGTCTAAGTTTTAAATTACAGGAGTGTTAAAATTAAAATATATATACATGGTGTCCAAAAAGGTAAGGTCAAAAATGATAGGGGTTATAAAGTGAGCCAAAATAATGTTAGTACTTTATTTGAAGAAAAAAATCTATCGCGCTTCGTTAAGGGCAGATATTGTCTTCATGTTGACGAAAAAGCTTTTTAACAGTCGTGAAAAATTTAATATTTATAGCCGTTCTTGGTAAATGTTTTAAAATTTCCAAGTTGCAAATCGATGTAGCAAAGATTTAATAAAAAGCAGTTACCTATATCAACAGTCGGATGCGGGAGATCGACGGTAAGAAAAATCCTTGTGGTACTTATTTTTGTATCTTGGGGTACATAGTATGGTCCCCTGGGTTCTGAGTCGGCAAGGATTTTTCGTGTACCTTCATAAGAACTTGAGATGCTGTCCAATACATCACCTTGTGGGAGTTGCGGTTCGTGAGAGAATTTGAATTGAGATAATGGACGAAGGGTCGTCCGCCTCGTCGTCCTCGAATCCTAAAACGAACGAAGCCCAAAGTAGATAAAAGCTTTTGTATGGAATACAATAAAATTGTGTTTTTATGTTGCCGGGATTTGTGTTTACGTTATGTATATTATGGAAAGTGCCGAGAGCATAAAAACTTACATAAATCTAATATTTTTCATGTGTGTATATAAAATTCTATAAAGGTAATGCGTGCATACATATTTACAGAAGGAGATAAGTTTAATATAAAATAGCTAGAAGAATTCAATTTAATTTTTTTCACGGCTTGCTTACAGAGCTAAAAATATGTATTGTATTTTCGATCTTTGGGACTAAGGGTTTTTGACAACAATCTTTTGAATCAGTGAATTTATTAAAAAATAATAAGAGACATTTTTGTGGAAAATCAAATTTTTTAAAAATTATATTTATTGGATTTGTTGTAATATTAATATTTGTAGTAGTAAGAACAATTAAAACTCATAAGACAAAAATAAAAAAATAGTTTAAGGTTCAAAACCCGATTACATGAAAACAGCTTACTTGACGATAATTTACGAAGACAGCTTTTTGTAGGGAATGCATTTTTTTTTAAATATGTGTTAAAATTTTTTAGTTTAATAATTTGCTAGTTATTCATAAAAAAATTTAGCGAAAACATTTGTTGGCCTACTATATCTTGAATGTTGCACATCGGTCGGCCGACTTGTTGCAAATGTCATGGCAGCATCGGTGGGCGTTTTCATCCAAGAAATCAGCAAGTAGCCTGTTTTCCATTTAATATGAAAAACATCGGCACGTTTTTACGAGCTTTAAAACTAATGTGGACGCGAAACACTTGTATCTGCAAATGTTGGCCAACTTTGTTGATGAAATTTTTTGAACAAGATACAGTCGGCCGACAATGTTGTCTTGATTGTATCCAAGTCTGTACATGGCTTAAGGGCTCAGACTTTCACTTTTTTTTTTGTAAACTTTAACATTATGATTATTATAATAAAAAAAAACGATTTTTGGCTCAGTCTAGTGTACATCCTTTGTAAAATTAATATAAACAAGTGCAGTTAAATCTGGTTCTAACATATTGTGACATCCACTTTTGGTACAGTTGCACTTTACGTCACCGAGGACTATTACCAATGGAAACAATTTCTTCGGAAACATGGACCCCGGTGGACTAGAAAAACTATTTTCGACTTTCGGAACTAAACTGACTTAATTTACTACGGGCCTGCCCCGTACTAGGAGTAGTCCGTGCCGGCCTAATTAGAGCTTTGAGATTTTTCTTTGTTACACTTAACTTCTCTATGATCTTCTAATCATTTTCACTTTTAGTTCCCCATTTCTTGGGTCACGATGTCTTTGAATACAAATTGAAAATCGTTTGTTTTGATGCCTTAACACTCTTGAGCCTGTGGATAGGTTTAATGATAATGTTTGACCTGGAAATTGCTCTCTGTTAATTAACGATGTAATAATGGAAATTCCAAGTTTAAGCGGTAAAATTATATCATATTGTGTTTTTTGTTTTAATTTAAGATTTGTTAATGTGTTTTTTTTTTAATGTCAACGTAATTAAATTAATATTAAAAATAATTCTACATGCTATCCTATACATGGCGTTCTTACTATTTCTAATGTTGTTCTGTTTGATTTCAGAGCCAAAAAACTATTTTATTTTATCAAGGTTAAACGAGCTAATGTTTTAAAATTATTTTACATGGTGTTTCCATGGCTCTAATTTGTGTATGACTATTCGCTGCCACGAGAACCTATCATTAGGCAGAAAACCACGCCAAATTGAGCATATCACGCGTATCGTTCTTTCCGGGACAAAACTAATGAGAAATTTGCTTTAACTGGGCAGCCATTAGCAGATATGGCGGCTCAAGCAAGACATAATCGTTGGAAAAACGGCACGAAACGAAAGGTGATTAAATACCAACATGAAAACTTTTTTTTGCTGTGTAATTAAAGACTAGTAAAAAACAAATATATTTTTTAAATCAATACTTTTAAATTATTATGAGTCTGCGCAGTGACGCAAACATGATCCCGTTATCGTGTGTTAACCATACCGGACTCGCTTTAGTTACGGATGAATACCGAAGAGCTTATCGTTATCGTTATCGTTATTGTTAAACTGCGCGTGGTTGCCGGATTGTAGAATTTTTAAATATCAATTATTATAGAAGGTATGACATTTTAATGCCGTATTAATTAAAAATATCATTGATACATGGGCTCGTTCTAATTGAAGCGAAAATCCATAGCAGTAAGAAAAATAAAATAGTGTAAAGAAATTAAAACGGACTTGCATTTCTTAAGGATGTTTTTAAACTCGGTAATTCATTTACATGTTTGCAATCTGGCACACTTGCTTTTTATTCTACTACCAAACCTAACCTTCACTTTTTGTGTTTTGCTTATACTGTATTGTTTAACCATCTACTTTACTAAAAACAAAATCAAAGAGAATTATTTTGCATATATTTAAATATCTAATATATAACTTATGGAGAATAAAAGTAAGTACCGATTTTCGTAAACTTTAAAATCGGGTGAACCACAGGTAAAAAATAAGGTTATATGTCAGAAAGCATGCAGACGCAAGATAAATTTATTCAAAGAGGCTGCAAAAATCTCTGCTCCGAAAACTGCTGCTGTAATCGCTATGTTTAATAACGATAACCATAAGGAGGCCAAGAAACGTCTGTTATTTTAAGAGGTGCAAATGTCTCTATTATTTAACAGATCCATTAAAGAGTTTGTATAAAGGTGTACATGTCATATATTTCCGATTGTAAATAGTTTTGGAAATATAACGTTGCTCAAAATGTGGTAGCAAACAGCATTTTTAAATACCTCTAAGTATACTGTATATGCAATAGGTTAACGGATATCGTCCAGTAAAGCAACAACAAAGAATGTGCGATCAGTCATCCAATCTAAAATGTTTTCATGCCGGTATTCAGGTTAGACTGTATCTTTTTCTTACATTGCGTAGGTGTTATTTCATTTAGCTGATTCTGTATATTGTATGACCAATAAAGAGGCATTTAAAAATTATGTGTTTTTTAATTAAATTAACATTGCTCAGCTATAAGCGCTAAGTTTTAATGTGTAGAACCTCTAAAATTAGATTTTTTATTCAATAAAAAATAAACAAAATACCTATACAATTAATTTACTGCTTTCTTTCTTGAGCTTGAACACTCTGTTATAAATGTAGTCATGGCCTATAAAGTGATTTATTTAAATGCAGGGCTAAAAAATAAATCTAATGGTTAATTTATTTTACTGTTATATGAGGAAGTATAAATAGGGATTGTATACTAGGCCCCTTATATTACTCTATTATTTTTTTTAACCAACTTTAAAAACAGGAGAAAGTTATACGTTCGACACCAATGTTTTTTTATGTATGTACACTGATTACTACGTTAACTGTGGACCGATTTTTAATTTTTTTTTTAACAAATAAGTGCACTTTTGCGCTGGTCCTATAAAAAAACCCAGTCAGAATCATGAATGACAAATGTACTAGACTTTTTTAAAAGGTGAAGCTGCCTTTAGTAGATATATGCTACCTATGCTTGATATCTAACTAATTAGGGTAATAACTGTAATGTCAAAATATTTTGATTTATCATGTCGTTGGCATTTAGGTAATCGTTCATATATTTATTTTTATTGTGTAATTCCGCGTATTTTACCTTTGTGGGTCAGGTCACTAAAAAGGGAAATACAATAAAAAAGAAATTAAAACGACTTCAAAAGATAAAAACTCAATAAAAACTTTAAAATAATAAATTTAAAAAAAAATGAAAATTAAAGTCGGGTAAAAACATTCCGCTCGACTACTAATGTTAATAACTAAATACAAAAAAAATATACTTTAATATCATATGATATTACTCGACTTAATTTTTAATTTTTTTATTCATTATTTTGAAATTTTTAGTGAGTTTTATTTATCTTTTAAAAGTCGGTATAATTTTTTCGTAAAATATTTTTAAAAATTGAATATTTTATAACATACAAAATGCTGGTATGTCTGGACTTAAAATGCGATTTTATAAAAAAACGGTTCAAGGTATCGATTCAAATAAAGTATACTTTTTTTTGTACAAAAATGTTAAAGGAATTAGGCGGTCAAAGTAAAATGTCGAATTTATCACCCGTATTAAAAATGCATTTATTAAATGAAGAAAAAATCATCGCACCCTGTATAATTCCGACTTACTGAACAGCCGTTTACCTATAAAAAAGAATTACCATAAGGTTATTTAGTAGCCCAAAATCATTGGTACTGCGGCAACTGTTCAAAAGTGATATTTGAAATATTTTTAAAACTAACTTTGATTCCTAACGATGCGCGATAGGACTTGTATGTTGGCTCACTCTATCACTCCTATTATTTGTGACTCTTTCCGGACACCATAAGCAAGGGAAGTTGCCAAAAACGTTTATTAAATAAGTATGTAGTTTTAAATTAAGCAATATTTTCATGTTTCAAACTAGGGGGATGGTACATTAAATCGCATCTACAGGATGTAATTTAATTGATGGCTAAAACTACAGGATATAATCCCTTTGTTTATTTAAAAAAAAGTTTATATGACCATATGTCCTAAACGTCTTAACTTTTGAGCTATATGGGGTCAAAGTTTTAGGAAAATTAGCGTTTTCTTATCATAACTTTAAAACTCGTCTCTCTCCGCGGTCTTCGAGTAGTGCGGTTTACGTTTGCGTAGACGTCTACATAGACTTCCCGGGTAGGCGGCTGAAGGCGTCGTACGCGCGTTGCTGTACCCTTGCGGGATCGAGAAAGATTCACGCTAATTGGGGCTTCTTTTTTCTGGAGCTAAGCGCTGTGAATGAGGATTCCTAAAACCTGAGGTTTTTACGTTTTGGTGTTAAACACATGGTGTCTTCTTATGGTCAGGAGGTGCGCATGCCTTGCGGAAAAGCATCAGTGGTGAAAGTGATGGTTGTGCGCGATACCAGTAGCAGCCCTTGGCTTGACAGCCCCAATTTATGCATGTTCAGAAGTTCATCGCTGTTGTTGATTGTTAGAAGTGTTTCTTATTCATATGATAGAAAAGTCTGTGAGTTTCGAGCTCTGAATATCCAGATTTTCCACGGACGATAGCTGGGAAAGCTTGCGGGCAATAGCTTATATGACCGGAATGGGAGAACTGGCGAGTTGACTTAATATCAGAGCCATAAAAACAAATAGATAAAGATAGAGAAATTTAAAACTCTTTAAAATATTTTTTTTCTATTAAATTTACCATTAACCTACTAAGTACCAATAGGCTCTCAAATCTCAACAACAAGCCAGGGGAATAGTACCCTGTATTTTTTAGCCATTAGTTAAATTGGGAACCCCTGTATAAACCGTAAAAACAAAAAATATAATACACTTGTAACTTTTATAAAAAAAGAAAAATCTTAGGAAATTTTTATAATAAGTTAATTTTCTTATATTTTAAGCAGCAACAAAATGGCCCTTTAGAGGATTTTGCACTCCTTTAATTTGTTTTAAAAAATCCAACGTGTTTCTTAATAAGCCGGCAATGGTATAAATTTTGTTAATGGATTTTCGCCAAGCATTTATGGAAATGAAATTCCGGCACTCTAATTAAATTTTAAAATTAAGCCGAATAGCATTTGCATGATTTTCTGAAATTTTTAATAAATTATTTTCTTGGATGAACCAAATAAATTATTTAATCAATAGCAATAAATTAAATAAAATAAAAACAATGAGGCAAAACTCCACTCCTACTTTTTATGTTTTGCCCATTTTATATTAGTATATTACAGGCGTGTGGGAAACCTTAAATACTTGAAGATTTGGGGGAAAGAAAGACTCCACGGGCAGCAGGTTCCACAATCTAGAAACTCTAGGGATAAAAGAACGAACAAAGTGGAAAGCCTGTCCAGTGGACCGTATAGGGATGCATACGCGCGGAACCACGAGTTTCTCTGTTGGGAACCGTAAGTGGAGGGAACTATACTGGACAATTCGATAAATCCCCCTGGCCGACGATGGGCAAGAGAGGGAAGCCTTTCTGTAAGTGAAGGATCATTAATGAGACGAATAGCTCTTCTTTGAATAGAATCAAGAATGCTTAGGGTTGTGGGGGACGCCATGCCCCAGATATGAGAACAATATTCCAAGGGAGGTCGGATTTGGGACACATATAAAGTGTAATTAATTAGAAGGGAGAAATACTTTTGGCTCGAAAGAAAATCAAGCTTTTTGAGGCTGCCGTGGCTATAGATACAATGTGTTTATGCCAGTTAAGGTTACTTTCAAATGTGACGCCCACAAGATTGAAGGTGTCTTTGCTCTGTAAAACTTGGCCGCTCATAAGTGAGAGGATGAGTATTTGATGACTCTTTTCGCGACAAGGAACATGATTGTGTTTTGGATGCATTAAAATGAACGAGATTTTTGGCGCCCCAATCCAATATTAAATTAAGATCCTGCGAAAGAGATATCTGCATCGCTCTGCGTTTGTTTTCCAAGTCAGGTTTAGTGATGGGTTTAGAAACCTGAAAACTGGAGTGAAGGGTACTATCGTCGGCGAAACTATGAATGGAATTAGTTGTGGACGAGAGAAGGTCGTTGATGTGAAGAAGGAACAATGTTGGTGCCAGAACTGAGCCCTGAGGGACTCCAGCATTTACTTGGTGAAAGCTTGAAGAATGGCCGTCCACAATAACTGATATACGACGATCAGATAGATAACTAGAGAGCCAAGTACAGAGTTTAGTTGAAAGACCATAGGAGGAAGTTTATTAAGAAGTGCGGCATGCCAGACCTGGTCAAAAGCTTTGGATATATCAAGAGCAACGATCTGGGACTCACCTAGAAACTCAAGAGACTTATTCCAGCAGTGTGAAACGAAGGAAAGAAGATCTGCTGTAGATCTTTTGTGGCGAAATCCATACTGCCTGTCATGCAAAATTTTGTGTTTTTCTAAGTACTTGAGAATTTGTGAATTAATTAATTTTTCCGTTACTTTACAAGAACTGAGAGTATGTGAAATTGGTCTATAGTTGGATGGAAGAGATTTAGATCCTTTCTTGGGAATAGGTTGAACACGCACCCTTATTTTGCAATTCCGTTGTGGTTAACGTTATTCTGAAACTGCGCAGTAACGCAAACATGATCCGTTATCGTTATTAACCATACTCCTTTAATTACGGATGAATACCGAAGAGCTTATCGTTATCGTTATTGTTATTGTTAAACTGCGTGGTTGCCGGATTGTAGAAATTTTAATATCAATTATTTAAAGGTTAAAATTTTATTGCCGTTATTAATTAAAATATCATTTATACAAAGGCTCTAATTAGCGAAAAATCTATAGCAGTAATAAAAATCAAATAGTGTTAAGAAATTCAAACGGACTTGCACTTTTACGGATATTCTAAATCAGTAATTAATTTAGATGTTACAATCTGGCACACTTGCTTTTTATTCTACTACCAAACTTAACCTTACTTTTTGTGTTTTGCTTATACTGTATTGTTTGCATCTACTTTAAAAAACGGAAATCAACAGAAGTGTTTGCATATATTTAAATATCAATTTATATCTTATGAAGAATAAAGTAAATACTGATTTTCGTTAACTTTAAAATCGGTGAACCACAGGCAAAAATAAGGTTATGTGTCGAAAGCGCAGACGCAAGATAAATTTCTTAAAAGAGGCTGCAAAATCTCTGTCTTAAACTGCTGCCGTAATCGTTATGTTTAATAACGATAACCATAAGGAGGCCAAAAACGTCTGTTATTTTAAGAGGTGCAAAATACTTAGAAACACAAAATTTTTGCATGACAGACAGTATGGATTTCGCCACAAAAGATCTTACAGCAGATCTTCCTTCCTGCGTATCACACTGCTGGAATAACTCTGTTGAGTTTCTAGGTGAGTCCCAGATCGTTGCTCTTGATATATCCAAAGCTTTTGACCAGGTCCATGCCTGCACTACAACTTCCCCTTATGGTCTTTCAACTAAGCTCTGTACTTGGCTCTCTAGTTATCTATCTGATCGTCGTATATCAGGTTATTGTGAACGGCCATTCTTCAAGCTTTCACCAAGTAAATGCTGGAGTCCTCGAGAGCTCAGTTCTGCTAACATTGCTTCTTCCTTACATCAACGACCTTCTCTCGTCAACAACTAATTCCACTCGTGGTTTCGCCGACGATATTTCCCTTCACTCGGTTTCAGGTTCTAAACCCATTACTAAACCTGATTTGGAAAACAAATGCCAGAGCGATGCAGATATCTCTTTCGGAGATCTTAATTTAATATTGGATTGGGGCGCTAAAAATCCCGTCCATTTTAATGTATCCAAAACACAATCATGTTCCTTGTCGCGAAAAGAGTCATCAAATACTCATCCTCTACTTATGAGCGGCCAAGTTTTACAGAGCAAAGACATATCTTGTAGTTACATTTGAAAGTAACCTTAACTGGCATAATCATATTGTATCTATAGCCACGGCAGCTTCAAAGCGGATTTCTCTTTGAGCCAAAAGTATTTTCCCCTTCTAATTTATACACTTTATATGTGTCCCAAACCAATATCCCTTGGAATATTGTTCTCACATCTGGGGCATGGCGTCTCCCAACCCTAAGCATTTTGATTATATTCAAAGAAGAGCTGTTCGTCTCATTAATGATCCCCCACTTACAGAAAGGCTTCCCTCTCTTGCACATCGTCGTTGGGATTTATCGCTTTATAGGTACTGCCATCACAATCGATCTCAGGAACCGACGCGACCTAAGTATCCCAAATTGCTCACGCGACAAGTGTAGGGTTAAATGAGTTACCCTACATCTTGTCAGAAGAGTACAAAAATCCACTTGTATTTCAACGAATTGGATCAAGTTTTATATCCTAGGTTTGACCCCGAAATTATTCAAGAAAATAAAATGAAAGAGATGCTATACTTGCCTTTCAAAGTAAAGAAGGTACACTGCCTACCTATTTCACAGCAAAAAATAGCGTGCCAAATGTCTTTAAGCGGGTTTTACACCTGACAAGTAATTGATCAATTAATTGAACCAGTGCTTGTTCAAGTGACTTGACGGTTAAAAATTTTCTCAACTTATTTATCAAGTAACTTGCTCAAGTACTTAAAGAAATTAAAACTTGTCATCAATATTTTTAGGGGCCTTTTAGTAATTAGTTAATAGTTAACATAACCCTAGAAAACCATTTGATGAAATTAAAAATAAATTTGACAATAATTTGAAAAGAGCAAAAACATCAAAATTTTCAATTTCTTTATCAAATATTTGACAAAGTAATTGAACAAGTTTTTAGATCAATAACTTGTCAGGTGTAAAACCCGCTTTAAACATGTAATTTTAAGGAGTTGAATTTTAATTTAATGTTGACTTTCTTATTATTTTTTTAAGTACTATTTTGCAATAATTTACGTTTAGTGTTAGAGTAACATGACCTTAGGGAATTAAAAGCATAGAAAATATTCCAGGTCGGAACGCATCGCCGTCCTACACAGCGGACGGCAGATGGAAGCGAGGTAAGCCAGTAAGTTCTGGTTTGAATATGCGGGCTTGTTGCAGCGGTAAATTTTAGAGGAGTACATAGCAAGTTGGTAGAAGGGATTCAGTGTATGATTTTGCCTATGGTCGACGGTTTGGTTTCCCTACCAGTATATGTATATGTATATGTGTGTATTTATTTTTTTTGCCTTTCGAATGAAATGTTTTAGTTACCGAAAACCTGTTTTTTTACATTTTTGCAAAGACTAACAATGGAGGGTAAGGGTAACATTTTTATTTTATTAGAATAAATAAAAATTCTTCTTACTAACTGAGTTGGCTCCTTAATATTTAAAACAAAAACATTTTCATCCTAAAATTTATTGATATATTGCGCAGCGTCTTGGAGGTTTACGTTAGAGGTTGCGTTACAATAATCGCACGTTTGTAGTTAAGGGATAATAAAATAGTACAAACCTTAAAAAACAAAAATATTTAAAACTTTATATGCTTATTTGTGTTTCAAATATCTCTTTCATTATTTCCATAGTGATTGCATTACTTTTTAAAATTTGTTGTTTGTTATTGTGGAGTTAATAACCGTTTATCATTTTCCACAACTATCTCATTTCTGTATAATTTTGGAAAGATCTTACTAATTTAAGAGTTATTAAACTAACAAAATGCTACCCCTTTAAGTTACCACAAACAAAAATTGTTGTAAGGAAAAAAGTTGGGTGCTCTTCCAAATAAACCTGCGCATTGGAAAAGGGTCCAGGGATTCCTAACTATACCTACAACTGCCTCATTATAAACGAATGATTTAATGTACTCTTCCATATACTTTTTGGTTGCAGTAAACCATTTAAATGCAAATATCCTGAAAACGGTTTTTTTAAGCCATTTTTATGTAGAGCGTAGAGGAATTTAATGGTTTACTTAGATAGTACATACAGATTAGCACAAAAAAGTTAAGACGTTTAGAAAAATTTAAATAGTGTAGCTAGCCACCTCTAGTTTACACATAAAAAAAATAATATCAGATTTAAAAAGGAACTGTCAAAAAAACACTTGAGACCAAGTTTTACTAAAATATTCAGAATACATCAAAAATTATCGAAAAAAATAAAAGTATTTTTTAACTTTGACCGCCTGTATCTTCCTTATTATCAACTTTTGAATATAGGTATGTTTGGATAAATCCTTATATTGTGACATGATAAATCTGTGGTTTTTCTGTGTACCATTAATTGGCGGACACCCTGTATTAATGATATTTAATAAATATTATAACTTTTTTAGTTCGTCTTAATTAAGTACCTTCTTTGTTATAAATTAGATATTTATTTTATTAAGTGTTATAACTGAAGAGTTTTTAAAAGAAATATAAATTTGGCAGTTTTTTTAATAGAATTTCAAATCAAGTATATTCCATTTATAGTAATAAGTTATAACTTACCTTGACTAAATACATCTCTTTTCTTTAGGTGGTGATCAACTCTTCCTCCTTTAACAAATTCTACAAAGTCGTACTGCGTAACACTTGGCGCAACATTTCTTCTTCCATACACAGCGAAATTGGCACCCCACGGAAGTGTAAAATTAAATCTATAATAAAAAATAAGAATGAAATTATATAAACACAATAATTGATTAAAAAGTAGATAACTGTTTTAAAACAAGAAGAGTTTTACAGAAAAAAGCAAAAATTTAGATTAAAAGTTCAAAAACTATGTTTTAATTAATTACTTTAAATATGGGGCATGGTACAGAGTAGGCCAAATTCGACGTTTTTTATTAAAAAAAAAAAATATGTTTTTGTATGTTTAACACAAAAACTGACAGACTGTTAGGTTCAAATCTCAAGCCAAACGCAAATCGGTATCTTGTGTCGTTTTCTTTTTGTTCTAAGGTAACGCAGTATTTCTTTTGGTAAATTTTAAATATATATACCAAAAAAGTAACACCCTGTTTATTTTTTTGGTATTTAAAAAGTTTAAAAAATAACGATTTTAAAAATAAAAATTTAATGTAATGTTAATACAAACTATTAATTTATAACGGTTAATTTAGTTCGATATAATCACTACATGGGGTATGTTGGAAAAGTATGTTTTATTTTCGAATTTAAAGAAAGTTGTTTTTTAAAACTTTAATACAACTTTTATTTTTTAAAAGTTTTTTTATAATAATTTCTTGTTGCTTCAAAAATGAAAGTAGTTGTTACTTTTGCTAAATTTGCAAATTTGCATCCTACCAAATACATAAATGTGAAAAAGGAGAACCAAGTTCAATACTAAAATAGTTTTTAGCTGTAGGCTTCACCGCAAAAAAATGGAGATCTAATTAAGTGCCAAGCTCTATACAAAATCCAAATATGTACTTAGTAACAAAGTAACAATATAAACAAGTAGGCTACTCAATTTTTATGTTTTATTGACTACCTACACCAATTATTGCTATTTAAAAATGCGACATCCTAAAAAGGTTAGATTTAACTTTTTTTATCTTTTATAACATCTCACGAAAGCTTAATCCTAAATACCAGTGTATCGTCAGTGCCGGATAACTGGATTTATAACCCATTTTTACCGTGTTCCGTTAACGCTATTCAAACACTGAAACATGCAGTTGTTGCATTTCACAGCACCTTTTAGACAAATAACTACTACGAGGGAATGACAGAAAACTACACAGTGGTTTGCCATTGCCAACTGTGAGGTGACGAACAATTAAAAACCCTATGTCCGATTCCGAGATTCGAACCCGAATCGCTGCGGTGAGAAGCTGGAACGTTAGCCCCTGCACCACGCTCGCCACAAACTAATTAGTTTACACTTGAAAACGGACAGAGATAGGACTGCCCGAAACGTTGTGTAAATAGTTAAAATAAAGTCAATGGAAGTCCGAAATTATTATAGTATCTTTCATGAGAACAAAGTTGTTTTGTGTCTAAAATGTCTTTTTTTTTTAATTTAAATAATCTAATGAAACCAAAAAAAAAGCTATATGAGCGGATTTGTTTTTTAGGGAAGCCGTGTTTTTTTTTAAGAAGAATCATTAATTTAACCCATTATCGTGTCTAGGATAATTGCAAAGTTAGATATAAAGTTTTAGTTTATTTTTAGGAACAACTTAATTAGTCTCGAAAGTTTGCAGGTTGAGAAAAGTTTTAGGTTTTTACAGAACTTTTCTCTGCTTTACGAGATAATACTATGCATTACCTAAACCATATTGTTTTTTGGGATTCAGACCAAGCATTATCTCTTAGAAAAACAAAAGGCGTTGAGTATACGAGGTGCAAAACGTGTTTTTGCTGAAAACCTTTCAGAAAAATATATTACAAGAATGGATTAAAGATATGCTTTCTTTTAAAAAGGTTCTAAACTTTTGTTTGATAAAAAAATGTAAAAGTATTTTTCTTTTGTTTTTATTAAAATGCTTGTAGCTTTGGAAGTATTGGTTAAACAGAAATTGTACGGTATTCGGGAAAAATTGGCAACTGCTCTAGGTATTGTTAAAACGAATATTAAAAAGAAGGCATTATTATTTTTTGCTATCAAGATTTTTGAGTACTTAAAACATGGGTATTTTAGACAAACCATGTGCATAAAGTTGATATATTTGCTGTTGTTTGGAGATTCGTAGTAGGTACTTAGTAAATCTAATAGTTTCAATGTATGTTGCTAATCTATCGATTAATAAACAAATTTGATACAGGGTGTTCAAAGTTAGGTCGGCACTATTGCTAACTTTCTTAATCTAAGAGTTACGAGTTTGGTTAAATTGGCAAAAATTGAATCTTTTTACGCTGATTCTTATGATAATGTCAGAAATACAATTGAACATCTAGGCCACGTGATATGCAGCGAAACGTACATTTTTTCAATAGAATGCAATAATTTTTATTTTACTTTTGCTTTTTACGCAAAATTCTTATTAAAAATAGTCATATCAACCCTTACTAAAAAGTCAGTAGTTTTGTGATATTAAGGGTTAAATATTGACATTGCATATTAGGTAATGATTAAGTCGACAATATTGCTAACTTTCTTATTAAAAGCCTTTGGTCAAATTAGAAAAGATTTGTATTTTTTACGCTGATTAACACGGAAAAGTCAGAAAAACAATTCAGCATCTAGGTCCATGATGTGCAACTAAACGTACTTTTTTAATAAAATGCTCAAATTTTTAAACAAAATATTATTTGGCTTTTCTCCCGAATAAAACTAAAAACCTTATTTAACATTTTAAGGAAACTAAAACTTTTATACTTATAAAAACTATTCTGCCCTTACACAATATAATAAAAGTTATGATTACTTTAAAAGAAATAAAATAATGAAATATTTACTATTAAGTTACTTACAATACAAAGGTTTCAATCTAATTATAATAACATAAAGGCACTGGCTGATGTATGGAGCAAGCATAGATCATACGGTTTTCTGTTTCTCAGATTTTTTTGTTGATTAGCATGTGATGGGGCAGATTCATACACACAAGTATATGGGGCACATTCAGTACTGTATAATTGTATCCCCTGGCCCTTTATGAATATTTTTTTAACTACTATTTATTTACACCGACGATTATAGTTGTAAATATTATATAAAAGTAGTTTAAGTTTCATTTTTACAGAGAAAAAGACAGGGTGCTTTATGAACTTTGTGTCTTTGAATGTCAAGGATCAGTTAATTTATCAGACATAGTGATGATATTACCATAGATCTTAGGTCATAATCTGTTAATAACATAGGCATATTAATTTTAGGTTTGTAAGTTAAGGTATCTTTGTGTTAACTAGAGTTTTTATTTGATATAATTAATAATGTATAAGCAATATTTTTACATTTTGAATTGTTACTTTTAATAAATATAACTGACTAAAACAAAAATGTGTCTTTGGTAGATAACATACATGTAACGTAAAGACCGTTTAATGACACTCTGTTTCACTATTCGTTACTTATGTTCATATCACAAACTATGCGATGTTAAAATAGGCATTAACAGATTTAGATAAAACCTGTTTTTAATTTTGAATTTTACTATTTGTAATTTGATGTTATTAATGTTATTTGGTATAAGATAGCATAATAAACAATAATTATGACGAATTAATAGTTGCTAAATGTGTACCCTTCGGTATGAATGTGCCCACTATTAGGGCACATTCATACATTTGCTTTTGTAAAGAGTCTTATAGAAACTCGCGCATGTAGATTTCAATAATATTAAGGTTCTACTCACAATATAAAATAGTTGGGCTACTGGTGTGTCAGAAATCAAAAAGAGATATACCTAATACACGTGGCAATTCTTAGCAAAGCAAAAATGATGAAAACGAATATTTAAACCACGGTGCCTTAACCCTGTCAATGTTGACTTTTTCAGGTGTCTAACTGGACAAACCAGTAACTTTTTTTTGTAAAACAAGTTTACCATAATGTAACGAGAGAAGTTTTTAAACATAGTGCCAAAAATGGGAAGGGTTTCAGTCACGAAACTCGCCCAGTCCGATACGGTAAATTTGATAGTGTCACTTTATTGACTTTCGGCCCACAGGAGAGAAAAGTTAGCTTTTCTTCCATGGGCCGAGTAACATGACCCCTATATAGCAACTGTAACAACAGGTTAAAAGTTTGCCAACTTGACATCGGGTTTTTTTCAATTCGGCTATTTCTCCCACATGCTTCAATAACAACTCTCATTCTTTCGGGCATAAATTCAATTAAACAAGCAATCACATCTTGGGGAATTTGTTGCCACTTGTTTGTCAGTGCTTCTTTCACGCAGCCAAAGTTTGACATCGCCATAGTTTAGCCTAACTCTTCTTTCCAGTGCATTCCACAAGTGCTCAATAGGGTTGAGGTATGGACTTCTTGGGGGCCAGTTGCATTATGATAAAATGTTCTCCTATAAATGGCTTATAGAGCACCATATATTCTTCCAAGCAATATTTTTAAAAACAAATTCTGCTAATAAAGCATTATTGCATTGTTTTCTTTAAACCAGTGCTTTTTCTTTAAGAATACAAATATCAAAATGAATCAAGTTATTAAAAAAAGATGAGGCTTTAAATTTCAGCAAAAAGAATCATTCTTAGGTTGTATGTTTTTTTTTCCACAGGGTGTTTAGAAGTTTAGAGTCCAATTATCTTTTAGAAAAGTTAACTTTTCTTCCATGAGCCGAAAGTAAAAATAACCCTAGCAACTGTAACAACAGGTCAAAAGTTTGCCAACTTGACATCTTGTCTAATATTTTTAGGTATCTTTATGACACCTTTACGCGCGATAAATGTCAGGTGGTGTAATTATTTGACAAATTAATTTTTTTGGCTTTACACATTTTGGTTAATAAAATAAATAAAATTAAAAAAATGGCTGTAAATAAAATATTACGAGAAATGGTTGACCTCGTAAACCATCCATTTCTCTTGACCGTAAGAAAACACTTTTTACTTCGGCATGTAATATAGAGGAAAGTAACCAAATATGGAATACCATTTTATTTTTTACACATATTTTGAATAAAAATTATAAATAAAAAATTTTTGAAGAAAATATTAACAATCATATATTTGTCCTTTATTTTGTAAACATGTTTAGTAACATTGATTAATTTTAATTAAGATTTTTTTTGAAACACTACAAGATGATGAGGGTAGCTTAATATGAAATAGGTACCCCAAATATGGAATACTGTAACAGTAGACTGGACCGAAAAAAAAACACTTTTTTTTTAATATATTAAAAATATTGTTTAGGGAGACAAAAAGAAAATATCGTAAAGATGTGAGCCCTTAATAATAATATTTAGAGGTTCTTCTGCTCCCATTTAGTATTAGTATTTTTAAAAACCTTAAAAAGTTATAAGAAAAAGAAGATAAAACAAAACATTGCTACAGCGACGAAAATGCTAGCTCTACTGACATGTTTCCACTTCTACTCGCGAATGGGCATTAAAAAAAGAAACAAATTCCTCTAATTGCGTGTGTGAGTTTCGGTTTAAGATAAACGCCGCAATTCCATATTTGGTTACTTTTCTCTACTATTAGATTATCTGTACATTAGAGTAAAAAGTGATATTACCATTTTACTATTATAAATCATAACTTCACGTATCCATTCATAAAAAAGTAAGTCTTGTTTCTTCCGGCTATTCAATTGCAAATTTGCGTGCTATTTTAGCTATAAATAACCTGTATTTATTCCGACGCTATAATGCTCCGAGAACTGTGCCAAAGATGTTTTCTCAAAATAACATAATTGAACACGGAAAAGCTCTTCGGGTTGCAATTTCAAGGATTGCCTTTTGGCAAGGGAAAACCTCTTATCCTGTTTATTTCTTGTTTTGTATTTCCGGCGTTACTTACTATAATATTTGGCAAAAACCAAATATTTAGAATATTTTTCATGTGCTATTATTACATTACAAAAACGTAAATAAAAACAAGCGTGTTATAACAAAATTTAGATACCTACTTCCAGAAGCACTATAATTATTTATAGTCTAGTAATAAAAAAATTATACGTTTCCCTATTGATTTTATTTTTATATATTAAGTAGGTATTGTTTGTTCAGCTATTCAATTGCAAATTTGCGTGCTATTTTAGCTCTAAATAACCTGTATTTATTCCGACGCTATAATGCTCCGAGAACTGTGCCAAAGATGTTTTCTCAAAATAACATAATTGAACTCGGAAAAGCTCTTCGGGTTGCAATTTCAAGGACTGTCTCTTGGCAAGTGAAAACCTCTTATCCTGTTTATTTCTTGTTTTGTATTTCCGGCGTTACTTACTAAAATTTTGGGCAAAAACCAAATATTTACAGTAGTTTTTATGTGCTATTATTACATTACAAAAACGTAAATAAAAACAAGCTTGTTATAATAATATTTAAATACCTACTACAAGAAGCACTATAATTATTTTCAGTAGTAATAATATTGATTTTTATTTTTTTATTATATATATTAAGTAAGTCTTGTTTCTTCAGGCAATTCAATTGCAAATTTGCGACCTATTTTAGCTCTAAATAACCTGTATTTATTCCGACGCTATAATGCTCCGAGAACTGTGCCAAAGATGTTTTCTCAAAATAACATAATTGAACACGGAAAAGCTCTTCGGGTTGCAATTTCAAGGACTGCCTCTTGGCAAGTGAAAACCTCTTATCCTGTTTATTTCTTGTTTTGTATTTCCGGCGTTACTTACTAAAATATTGGGTAGAAACCAAATATTTACAGTATTTTTCATGTGCTATTATTACATTACAGAAACGTAAATGAAAACAAGCTTGTCATAATAAAATTTAAATACCTACTACAAGAAGGTACCGTGGGTGTCTTAAGCAGGGTAAGAAGGAAGTTTGTTAACACGGGACTTAAAAACTTGAAGATTTGGGGGGAAGGAAAAGACCTCCGCTGGCAGCAGGTTCCACAGTCTAGAAACTCTAGGGATAAAAGAACGAACGAAATGGGAAGTTCGGGGCCTGTCCAATTGAACTGTATAGGGATGCATACGCGCGGCACCACGAGTTTCTCTGTTGGGAGCTGCAAGAGGAGGGACTATACTGGACAATTCGTCGGAGCAGAAGCCGTAAAAGTATCTATAGAAGAGCGATAGATCTCCCACAGCTCGACGATGGGCAAGAGAAGGAAGTCTTTGAGTAAGTAAAGGATCATTAATAAGACGAACAGCCCTTCTTTGAATGGCATCAAGAATGCTGAGGGTTGTAGGGGATGCCATTCCCCAGACATGAGAACAATATTCCAGAGAGGGTCGAATTTGGGACACATACAAAGTGTATAAATTGGAAGGAGAAAAATACTTTTTGGCTCGGAAAAGAAATCCAAGCTTTTTGAAGCCGCGGTGGCTATAGATACAATGTGTTTATGCCAGTTAAGGTTATTCTCAAATGTGACGCCCACAAGGTTAAATGTGTCCCCGCTCTGCAAAACCTGGCCACTCATAAGCAAAGGATGAGTGTTTGCTTCTGGTTATACCGGATGGTAATATCAACTTACTTATTTTTAAATGGAACACCCTATATATTATTTATTTTTTAAATTCTGCTTAAAATTCTAAACATAATTTATGTATAATGTTCTATACCTCAGTCCAACCGTTTTGACTTATTTTAATTTTATGTCCAAAAATGACGTTTGCAACCCATTACATAACCACCAATTTCCTCTAAACAAAGGCCTCTAATATGAGTTGGGGTTAGTTTCTCGTAGAAAAAGAACACTTTAGCAGACTGTATAGATATTTTAAGAATTTATAAATATAAAGTGGTCCAAAAAATAATCGTTAAAGATTATTACGACAAAAACCTTTTTTTTAATGAAACTATCTTTTCTTACCTTATTCTATTACGCATCAAAAATAAGGATAAGTTTGTAAAGGATGTCTGTTTCAAAAAATTATAGTTTCAAAATTTTTAACAATTAATACCTATCAATTTTAACAATGCTTTTAAATACGGCTTAGTTTTACTTCTAGTTGGCCTTGACAACAAAAGGGGCGTCACAGCCAGTACCTGTGGAAAGCCGGCTGCTTGTTGACGAAACTCCGAACGCCGCAAACTGATATGGAGGTGGATTGTTGCCGGGCGGCGTGACCGAAAGTTCACGCCGCTCCAGAGGTAATGGCGACCATCAGCTGTTGAAGATGCTGCAGCAGACTGTAGCAAGGGAACTATGTTGTGTGGTGGCGCTAGAGTGTTCGGCGGTACTAGTCCGGAAGAGATTCCGAGTAGAAAGGCAAATCTACTTTTCTAAGGTTCTCTTACATTACTAAGAACTTATAGTTCTTGTCAGTTAAATCACAAACTACTATTTCGGTACACTAGGCATTTGACATTTTATTTTACTGTGTAGCGTTAAGGATATTACAAAATAGGGGCTGGGCAACCAAAACCGGTTTTTCGGTTAACCGGTCTTGAAAAACCGGTTTTCGAAATATCGGTTAACCGGTATTAAAAGCAGCGGTTTTCAATTACCGGTTTTCGGATAATCGAGCTTTCAGAATACCGGTTCTTTGGATCGAACCGGACCAAAATCGAAAAGCGGTTTCCTCGAAATCAGATTAATAGGGCTTTGGTTGATTGCTGGTTTATATAAAAAACTACAACTTACTATAATAATACACTAAATAAAAATTTAAAAATCACCACTCTTTCCTTTTCTGTTTTTTTATTAACCAATAAACCAGAAAAAACACCGAAAATAGAATACCAATCTTAAATAAAGACGAAAAAATAAATTATGTATGTATGTATGGAATTTTTACATCACCTTTTAGAATCTTGCATTTTATTAACAGGGTTTTAATATTATATTTTTATTCTTATTTATATTTAACCAATTTATTTTGAAATATATTCTAGGGCGAATAATGATTATCACCTTTACACCACAGCCTCATGGGCAAATCCGTAATCAATGCAAAAACGATTAATAGAGAATAATTACTTTCCAATTTTTTGTTAACTGTGGTTTAGAAAGGCCTTTTTCGATTTTGACGAACCGTTTTCGGTTTTCGGTTTTAAAGACCGTTTTCGGTTTTCGGTTTTAAAAACCGATTTCGGTGTATCGGTTTTAAAAACCGTTTTCGGTTTTAATACCAGTTTTCAAAACCAGTTTTTAAATAATCGGTCAACCGGTTTTAACCTAAACCAGTTGTTTTAAAAACCGGTTAACCGGTTTTGTTTTTTCCGGTTTTTGCCAGCCCTAATACAAAAAGTATTATATTTAATAATATTGCTCTAACGGCTAACAATTTAGCAGTTTTCATAGTGCCAGTAATTAAATAAGGTCAGTTATAACAAATAATACAGAGTTAAAGCAACTAAAATGTACTCCTTACAAAAATTATAGCATACTCCTAATTTTTTTCCATTAGCTTCAATACAAAAATACTTTAATTTATCTCTTTTATTATTAGGTTATTAAGACAATCGAAGAAAGGAAATGTTAGGAAAAGATTAAGCTAAAACTAGGGTGTAATCTTTGTTTCTTAATGTTAACAATAAATCCTACAAAGTGATTTTTTTAAGAAACCATTTTAGTTAATTTAAATAATTTGTCATACTTCTGTTCGCATGACATAATCAAAAATCAAATCCAGGTTTTGGGGATGCAGAAGCGACGGAGCAAAAAAAAAAAAATCAAAGATGTCAATAAAAAAAAACATATAAAATGTTTTTGCTTTAATTCGCGCCATATGGAAATCTTTTTTTAAAATTATTTATAAAAAGTTCTGGTTAGTTCTGAAATCTGAAATGCAATAATCATATATAATTTTTTGCCGTGGTATACAGGGTATTTAAAAAAATATGAATTTTACCAAAAGACAAAAGCTTCACGGTTATTTTTGACAATATATCAAGAATTTTAGTAAAAGAAAAGGTGTTAAGGATTAAACATTATTTACAATATTTTCAATTTTATATGCATACCGGCTCCAATAACATTTTTTTAAATTTGTTATTATGCAGTTAGGAAAAAAAATATTTGTATATTGGTGCATACTTATTTTTTTAATGTTATATGTAAAGGAAGTGTAATGATTTTAATACCCCCGCAGGGGATACTATCGTATTTTTATGTGACATCAAAAAGTGACACATTTACGTACCAGAATTTTTTGCTTAAGTAAGGTTTAATCAGTGGCGTACCTAGCGGTATCGGGACCCAGGGCACAAAGCTAAGATAAGGCCCAAATTTTTAATTTTTGAAACAAATTTTTGCTAATAGGGCAAATTATTATGAACAAAATATGTTTAGAATTAAAAATTACTTTTAAATATGCAATTTTGTCCATTTCCAAAAAAAAGAATAATAATAATAAATAATAAATTTTTCACAAAAATCGAGAAAATTTAAGATTGTACATTCTTCTTGTTTTAGTAACAATAAATTTAAAAAGTTACCTTTTAACCTTTCCTATGACATTTATAATTATAAAATATAGTGCGTACATTAGTACAAACCTAAATTTTTACCATTATAGCAGGCATTGTTTTTTTGTAAATGGAAAAAATTGCATATTTAAAGTTATTTTTAATTTAAATCTATTTAAATTAATTTTAACAATTTATAATATTATTAAAAATACAGGTACTGACTGATACAATTTGATATCTAATGATTGCTTTTTGGCGTTTGGACCATGCATAACGTTTTTCGTAAAATCAATAATAAAACAGTTTCCCATATGACGTCAACTTACGTAGACTAGAAGATAAAACATATAATGCTAATATAAAACAAATATGGTAAGATCAAACTAGAAAAGAAACTTAAAAATTTGAGAAAATTATTAGAAAAATCATAAAAGAACTTACTTAATAAATTAACGGATTAATAATTAGAAAAGTGGAAAAACAAAACAAACAAATTTGAACAAACTCTAATTAATTTGCATTTGCTAAAAATAGTTAAAAGTTGTATGTTTACGAAAAGTTTATTCTTTAGTTTTAAATTTTGCAGCGTATCCTAATTCAACCGCTTACTTTCATGTCTACCCCATTACCTATGTAAAAGGTTCCTTTGCTACTTCCTGATTCTTCGTAATTTAAATGTCAGCTCTATCCCTTTGGAAGGGTCTTAGTCGGAAAACATTTTAGCCCTTTTTGAGAAGAACCTATAAATAATTTTGATAATCATACATACAAAATAAAACTGCTTGCAAATAGGTCAATTTAAAATAGTCATTTGCTTTTATTAATCTTTAATAAAGTTTTAAGCTAATTTTAATAGAATTATTTTTAATTGTGTTTCTTTTAATTCTTTACTACAGCTGTGCAAAAATGAATTAAATAAAAAAATAATAAAATAAAACAAAGGATACCTTGTTATAAGTTGATTAACTTTTCTCATGACAAGGTAAATTTAAAGTAAAACAATGGAAATAATTATTTACTGTCGTAATAGTCGATAGTCGATAAATAATTTTATTTTTTGGAAATCGACACAAAGTTCTGATTTTCATGTTATCATATTATTCACCAGTAGCCTCTCTACTGATGCGTTTTGCATGACTTACAGGACGTATCAAGGTGGCTGCACCAGGTTCATGGTGAGTAACACGAAATGCAGAAGTCTCTTATAAAAACAAGTGTCGTCGTTCCACGGTGGGATATAATTTCACCGTTGATACTGTACTGAAAACCATCGTTACTTTATGTTTTAGGTAGAATAACGTGGGCCTGGGGCCTGCCTAATAATTCGCGTTCAACGGTTTTGGTAAGTATTAAATTGCTAACTTTCAAATATATTTGTTTCAACCCCGCATGGTTAAGGTGAACCCCAAATAGAAATTTTTAAATAAAAATTATATATTTTTTTGGTTTTTCTAAGGTAATACTGCAAACTTTAACACCCTGTGTCATAAAGCAGGGTCTTTAGATAAACCTTTGGACCTAAAATAAGTCCCATAATCACCCTTTTTAAATTATACAGCGTGTCTACTTAAGTTTGCACCATATGGAAAACTTTTTTATTATAAATTTTACGAAAAAAGTTACTTTTTATAAAAAGTTTTGCATAGTTTAAACCCTAAAATTCAATCATCAGATATTAAGTTTATGCAGTGGTATACGAGGTATGTGAAAAATATGAATTTTGCTCAAGAGGAAGGAACTCTTATTTCTCATAATATTAAAAAAATTTATAAAAAAAAGACGTTAGGGAATTAAAAACTCTTTTCAGTAATGCAAATTGAGTAATGCAAATTGGTTCTTTAAAAAATCTTCACTTTTTTCTGAAACAACGAGCGGTTCTGTGACTTTTCGCTGTTTTAACACATCTGGTTAGCTCTTTGAACATGTTACATTTTAAAATAAGTATGCACTGTTGTACAAACTTAAATTTTAACAAATTTCAAAAATAAAGAAAACATTTTTTTTTTTGAAGATAAACAAGTTTTCATATTTAAATGTTATTTTTAATCATAAACATCTTTTAGTTTTTTCTTTCTTCTCTAAATTTAGAATCTTTGCATGTAATTACCAATTGTACTGGTGTTTGTAAAGATTGCAATAAATAAATTTATTTATCGACATTTCTCGTATTCTATTGCAAAAATTATTATCTAATAATAGCATTTTAGGTTTTGGGCCATGCAGAGCTTTTAGGAAGAATAACTTTTTTCCTGAAATTAGTAGTAAAAAGGTTTTCCATATGGTGCGAACTTAAGTAGACACGCTGTATAACATGCAATTACATCATGTGGTATATAATTTAAAAAGAACTGGGTATATTAAGATAACCTAGATTCTTTAGGTTGGGGCGTCAAAATTGTACTTGCCCT